>JAEIFV010000716.1:0-160913 GCA_018904265.1 Lordiphosa collinella | reverse complement strand
ATTGCAGTTTATATGTTCATCTATTTTACGAACCTTCAGGAACGAATTTGGGTCTGCTAACAGATACGAGGTGTGTTCAAAAAGTATCGCGAATTTTGTGTTTTTTCAAAAATTATTTATTTATTCATGAATATCTATTTTGTCCCCTTCAAAGAAATCCCCATGAGATATTATACACTTGTGCCAACGGATTTTCCAATCTTCGAAGCACTTCAAAAAATCATTTTTTTTTATCTTGTTCAGCTCCTCCTTCGATGCCGTCTTTATCTCGTCAAGCGTAGCGTAACGTCGTCCTTTCATGGGGCTCTTCAGTTTAGGGAACAAGAAAAAGTCACAGGGGGCCAGATCTGGGGAATACGGTGGCTGCGGCATCATTAGTGTGTTGTTTTTGGCCAAAAAGTCGCGCACAAGCAACGATGTGTGAGCAGGGGCGTTATCGTGGTGCAAAAGCCAATTTTTGTTCTTCCACAAATCCGGGCGTTTCTGGCGGATTGCTTCGCGCAAATTGCGCATAACTTGCAGGTAATATTCCTTATTGACCGTTCTTCCCTGTGGCAAGAACTCATGATGCACCACGCCCCTGCAATCGAAGAAAACTGTCAGCAAAACTTTCACATTCGACCGAACTTGGCGCGCTTTTTTCGGTCTTGGTTCGTGCGGCAGCTTCCATTGAGATGATTGAGCTTTGGTTTCCACGTCATAACCATAAACCCACGATTCATCACCAGTTATGACCCTCTGACAGAGTTTAACATCTCATTAGCAATGTTCATGCGATGCTGTTTTTGGTCGCAATTGAGCAATTTTGGTACGAATTTCGCGGCGACCCGTCTTGTCTGTGAAGTGCTCGAGCGTCCGGCACGCTCTTCGTCGCTCACATCTTCTCGGCCTTCTGAGAACATTTTGTACCACCGATAAACGTTGCTTCGGTCCAAGGTAGCTTCTCCGTATGCCACAGCAACATTCGGAATGCATCCGCGCACTTAATTTCGTTTTTCACACAAAATTTGATACAGGTTCTTTGATCCATTTTTTTGAATAGGTAAAAATCGAAGACGATCCAAAACATGTGCAAGCAAAGCAGCTGTCAACAATTAAGTGAACATTCAAAATGGCCGAG
This sequence comes from Lordiphosa collinella, assembly GCA_018904265.1. Taxonomy (NCBI): domain Eukaryota; kingdom Metazoa; phylum Arthropoda; class Insecta; order Diptera; family Drosophilidae; genus Lordiphosa; species Lordiphosa collinella. The sequence continues at coordinate 159,793 of JAEIFV010000716.1, read as the reverse complement.
CTTGTCGGCATAAGTGAGAGACATGAGTACCAACATAACGCCACAAAAAAATCGAAATTGGAATATACGTAACCCGCGAAAATTCAAAATTCGCGATACTTTTTGAACACACCTCGTACACCTATCTACATGCAAAAATTTGTGGCTCTAGTTCTTATAGTCTCTGAGAAACACGCGTTCATACGGACAGACGGACGGACAGGGCCAAATCGATTCGGCTGTTGATGCTGATATATACTTTATAGGGTCGCAAATGTTTCCTTCTACCTGTTACATACTTTTGCACAACTTCATGATCCCCCTTTTCCCATTTTCAATGGGAACAGGGTATAAAAAGGTCCAAAAAGTAGTCTTAGTTAGAAAAACTTTTTGTTTTCAATGGAAGCTGCAAGGGTATACAAAACTTCGGCCGAGCCGAAGTTAACATCCCCTATTTTTTTATATTCAATTGAATATTCGTAGGACTATTAATTAATAACACAGGGCGACAAAATCCAATTTTTTTTTACCTCCATGAGTGTTTCCAATTTTTTCATAATATTTGGGCTGTCCTGGTTCCAAATCTGCTATCAGTTTACCTAGTTTTTTTTTGTTCAAGCATTATGCTTAACAGATTGGCATGAGTTTTTCTATATGGGAGAAAATATTGGAAAACTCGTACTTATGTGGCTATAACTTTACCATTTAAGTAGCTAGGTAAATAACACACAAAATTGAAATTTGAAAATATAATAGGCTACAGTTTTAAGCAAAATACAAAATAGCTTTAGTTGAAGATTGCATTTTCATTATTTATTTAAGGTGAAAAATTTGATGTATTGAGTACCACTTTAAGTGGTAAGCAGACATTTTGTTGAGTGTATATGGGCTACATAGTTCAAAATGTCGCCAGATAAGCTAAATTCATATTTGTCGCTATATCTTAACAACTAAGGGTGATGTGGGAAAGCTGATACTATAGAAAAGTGGATGGCATTCGTGGAGGTATTTTTGTAATCAGTTTTTTATAATCTGAAGAATTGTAATGATAATTGTAATGATACTTGTAGTTTACAGCTCTTCCGCACAATTGGCTAAAATAGGAAATCTCAACTTTTAGGTGTAAGTTTATTTATCAATTGTTCTTATCAAAGTGTATTTTGTGGAAAATCTTTTGATTAAGTATGTGCTAGTCATGTGGTGCTTAGTGTATTATGTTGAAAGGTTGTTTGAATCATTTTAAGTAGATATTTTAGATCTAACTGACTTCGTTGAGCAGCGTAAACAGAGAGTAGGCGCTTTTAAGAACCTGCAAAAAGGAAGCACAGTAAGTTTGAATCTTCTTACGAGTACGTACATCATCATATCATTGCTCACCATCAAAAGTGTGGTCATGCTCATGGGTATTATCACGGCGCGAATGCATGTGGAACGCTGCGAACGTATTAGCATGATCATGAGCAATCGACGAAATGTGAAATTCTGATCATGCCAATTGCATGAGTAAATGGCTGTACTTAACTCTTCACCCTGATGGGTCACTTCTTCGGCGGCATAACAGATCAACAGCGTTTCCATGGTAATGGCAAGAGCTAAAAACACATAATCACAATTCGTACCAGATTCACTTTCACAAAGGCCACAAAGAAGCAAGCGGCACATAGGGAAACGGTGGTGCACAAGAGCTGAAACAAGCAGGCCATGGACAGCGACGAATCCAGCATTTCCAGAAATCTGTAAAAGCTAATTGGTTACTCTTATTTTGTAAGCTTCTGCTAACACCCACTCCAATATTTTCTGATGATCTTCAATGAAGCCAATTAGCAGATCCAAGGGCTCAACATCTCCAAGCTCAGTTTCCTCATGGCCCAATCGGGCAACCCGCCAGCCTAAAGCCTTAATATGAGCAGCCACCACACTTAGATAGGACAAGGGATAGGTATTCAGAGTCAGGGCCTGCATAGCCTGTGCAAACCCACCCATCGTATGGATGGCCAGTGTTATAAAGTAGATTTGATTGTCTTGAATACTCCACGGCACCCAGGAGCGAAACAAGAGCACATGTTCGTTTGACAGAACCATATAAACACAGCTGATACCCAGTATTACCATAAACAGACGTAGTTCTCCCAGAAAGACGAAAATCGACCGATTAACTGCATCGCTTATCATATTCCGTTCGGCTTGGCTACTTAGCCGCTCGTCCAAGTGTCGCAGAACCGCATGACTTTGCTGTAGTTTCCAACGCATCCGCCATACATTGGCCAGTTTAAGCAAGGTGCAAGCGACGGGCATGGAAATCGAAATAGTTTCACAGAACGCTGCCAGCGAAGTGGCCAACACACAATTTAGAATCATGGTCACTGGAATTAAGCCATTGGAGAAGAGATTATACAATATCGAATAGATCCAATAGTATTGGGCCACAAAAGAGTTCCCCGAAGGTGGATGCAACCCAAAGAGACGCCACAAACGCCACTGATATTCAAAGGCACGCGTTGAGTCCACGTTGGTTAACATAGTGTTGGATGCTCACTTATTGACTGGGCCAATTGTCTAAAGGCCTCTTTTATAGTCTGGTTTGACATCCTTAAGTGAAAAATTATGCAAATTGCCTGGGAATCAGCCAAAACTTAATTTAACACCCACCCCTATCAGAAGTAATTTTCACACGGGGAAAATTATAGAAAAGTAGTCATAATTAGTTTAAATATGTCATTATAAATACTAAATGAGGGATTTAATTGAATCAATAATTTCTGCTTCCTTAATTGATTGGGAACCCAATCGGACAGTGTGTACGCCCTAATAAGGAATGAAGGATTAATGATTAATGATGACTACTATACAGCTTTACAATTTGTCGACACAATTGTAGAACATTTAATCTGACATATCTTTATCAATTCGACTGTTGATGCTGGTCACAAACTTGTTTTCAAGGCTACAAACAGCGAGTCAAACCGATTTGTATTTCTGTTCCATTTCCTGTTCTTAGTGGAAGGTTCTGTTTTTTTGATGTTCGTTGTCGTATTGGTACCTCGATTTTAGCAATACCAAAATCTTTTTGGCATGCTTACAATTAAGCTTAATTGGGCGTAGGTCCTCCAAAGTTGCACTCAGAACCGAACAGGTCCTGGATCTGATTTTGATCGGTTCTTTTCGGTATGATCTTGATTTCCTGGCTACAATCCTCTAAAATTCTGTTACTCTCTTTTTGGCGGCCGAATTGGTTCATAGTCACTTTATTGTCTGGTGTGACATCTTTAAACGAACAATTAAGCAAATTGCCTGGAAACTAACCAAAGACATATGCAGCCGGCAAATTGTAGAAAAGTCTACATAATTATCATAAAAATGTCAATATAAATACGAAATAAAGTTTTCAATGCCATTAGAAATAAAATGCACAAAACTGGATTTGAACTCTTATTTAGTACTGAATACTTGCTTAAATATTGCAAAAATATAAGGATTTTAAGATTTTAAGAAAAGCTTGGGTCTTATTCGGCGGTGTCCCAAAAATCTCTTCCAACCAATTCCAACCCAAACCAATACTCGGTGTCCAGAAATCTCTCTGGGTTTGTTTCAAACATCTCGTATTTTTTTGACCAACCAAACCAACGCAATACACCAACTAGCCATAATATACTAACCAACCAATAGCGACTTCACGATCCAACGAAATATATCACTTGTCTTTGTTTTAGAACCATAATCTCACACACACAACTTTCGAACTTGCTTTTTCGAACTAGACTTTTCGTAGAAACGAAATCTCTCGAAGTTCTGGGACACCGACGAAATTCTCTAGCGATGTGCAAGCCAACCGAAGCCAAAATCTCTTGAGATTTGCGGACACCTCTATATATTCATTGCACATCTACACTGAGAAACACAAAGAAAGTCGGTGAAGAGAGCTCGACTATAACAATATCTTGGCTGTAAATTGTGCCCATCACCGTGCTGACCGGTGCTGCCGATAATTCTTTGTTTCCTTATAACTCGACAACCGAACCTTCTATCTATAAAACTGTGGGAGATATGACGTTTGTTTTCAAATTGCGGGGGCATGGCAAAAATTGAAAATAAACTTGATCTGCCTGAAAGTATAAGAAGCTACCATACACGTCTATCTCTTTTGCGGGCAGACGGTCAGACAGACAGACAAAAAGACGGACATGGCTAGATCGACTCGCCTGTTGATGCTGATCAAGAATATATATACTTTATAAGGTCGGAAATGCTTCCTTTTGGCTGTTACATACTTTTGCACAAACTTAATATACTCTGTGTACCTCTGGTACAGAGTTTAAAAAGAAAAGCAAAAAATGAAAGAATAAATTATCAGTCCAGCTTCCATTTTGGCTGCTCTGCAGTAGGAATAAACTCTCACTCCGTAACAAAGTGCATATTTACAAGGCAATTATAGCACCAGCTTGGAGATATGGGATCCAAGTGTATGGAATAGCTGCAAAGTCTCATTGGACAAAGATTCGTGTCCTCCAGTCCAGGTGTCAGCGCAAACTATCGAGAGCGCCCTGGTATATGTGCTCAAGACATTTGGAGAGCGATCTCAATGTGCCGAAGATTGGAGACGCCATAAATTCACAGGCAGGCAAATACGTGGAGAGGTTGATAAGTCACCCCCAACACTCTTGCCTGAAGACTGTTGGGGTAGACGAAGAAAAGCCGGAAGCAGAGTAAAGACGACGTCTCAAGTAGATTTTCCCTAGAGAACTTCCAAACAGACAAATACCTCAGCAACCCCCCCACACACTAGACAGAACCAATACACTAATTTTACACATATTTAATATCATCACAATCAACCCTACCATAATCAGACACAAAACACTTGTCTACACTTACACAATTCAATCTAAAGAAAGTTGCCAATGAAGGTGACAGAAAATTTTGATAATAACAATAAAAAAAATAAAAAAATAAAAAAAAAAAAAATCTCTTTCGCAAAAAGTTTATCGATTTGGAAGCCAAATTTGCTCCAAAACCGGTTTCAAATTGGAAAATGGGAGTATGGCTTTATTTCTGACTTGTATTGTTATACTCTGTACCAGAGGTACACAGAGTATATTAAGTTTCGTGTCAGATCTCAGAGATGGTAATAGATTGAGGTTTGACGTCTATGGAGAAAAACTTATTATACAAGCAGGCAGATCATGTTTATTTAGAAAAACGTAATATCTCCCACAGTTTTATAGATAGAAGGATGGTTCCTTCCGGACATATTTAGTAATCAGGATTATTTATCGATCTGCCAAAGGAATGAAAAAGATCGGATGAGCGCTTGTCAAGTTATAAGGGAAAACAAACAATTATGGGCAGCACCGGTCGCAACGGTGATGGCCGAACGAAATGTGCTATATATTAACAGTGAATGTGCTAGCCGAAGGTTGTCCTAAAATCGCCTGGCGGACGGCTGACATTTTATGTACAGTCTCTGTTAGTCGTGGCCGGTTGTAATGCAGTGGGTAGGGTGATAGCTGCTGTGCTGTATTTTATTTTAAGTGTCTTTATATACGAATGACATTGTGCTGATGACCGGCTTCCCATCTAAATATATGATCGATTGCTGCACAATACCGATTCTTTGGAAAATCACTGAAAAAAGATATAAAGGAGGCAGAAAGAGCAATTATCTGGATGAACTTATTGTGGCCTGGTGTGGTGCAGCGGGTAGTGTATCTGCCTGCTGTGCTGAGCAAGAGGTCGTAGATTCGATCCCGCCTAGGGACATATAAAGAAACGGCGAAAATAAGAAACACACAAGCCAATAGATTGAGAAGAAGATAGCTCGGCTTTGCTCTTTGTGGGGCTATGTGTGCAGATCTGCCGGGCGTACGGTTATCCCAAACAGACTGCCGGGCGGTTAACGAAGTTACCCAAGCCGATGGCTGCCTGAAATAGCCTGACGGATGGCTGATATTTAATGTACAAGCTCTGGTACTGCTTTGCGGATCGGGCAGACCATTGGTTACCCTTAGGCTGACTGCCGGATAGTTAACAGAAATTTGCTGGCCGACGGCTGTCCCAAAATCGCCTGCCGTACGGCGGAACCGATCTGCCGGTGCGATGGTGACCTTTAACCGGCTGCCAGGTAGCTAATGGAGAGCTTCTGTTGATTCTATTCTGATCGGCCTCTCCGATGGTTACCCTTAGGTGACCGCCGGATGGTTAGCTTCCCAGTCGGACTTTGCGGAATGTGGTTTTCAAGAGAATGTCATTTTTCATACGTATTTTTTACGGGGAAAACTCACTACATAATTATTTTAGTATGATAGAAGTTAAAAAATCTGTATGAAATAGTCACTACATTCTTTTTACATGCGCTTAGAAGGCAAAAAGTCACGCTTACATGAAACAGTGCCTTCTCTGTGTTGTGCTTTTGGCATGCGTAAACATTAAGAATTCTTGTTCTTTCTTCAACAAAACCACATGCCTTTTCACGCCTTAATAAAAGCGAATGGAACTTTTCAGTTTTGGGAACTACTTCTTCGGTGAAAAAGATTATGAAAGATGTGCCTTTTTCATGGTGTCAAGTCCGACTGGGTATATTTGTATGAGCGTCCGGGGGTACTGTGCCAATCCGGTCATATGACGGCTTGCTTTCAGCAGCATCTAGCCTACAAAAAACTACTGGGTTATTGCTCGTTAGCTCTTTATTGATTTGCTGATTAAATTCTTATCACGCGTTTCTCTTTGTTCAGTTGCTCAGTAATTACCTCACTTTCCCAGTGATTAAGTGGCTCTCTTACTTGCTCAGTTGTTGATATTGCTCTCTTGATAATGAAGCCTTAAAGCTAAGTCTACGGCTGATTAACAACAAAAGAGCAATTAAATAAAAACACTTGTGAAGGACACATTTAGTGTCTTGCTTAAAAACTCACTTCTAATATTTTCAAAGTGGCTTACGCAAGCCGTATAGCCTTCATATCCATATTATATACAAATTCACAAATTATTTATATTTTAGTATTCTAACATTCCTTTCCAATCTGTGTATATAACTAAAAAGTTTTATCTGAAACCAAAGTTTTGAAATATTCGAGCTAAGCTTTTGCTCAGACCACAATATGCTCAGTGCTATTTCATCTTCCGACCGATAAGAACACTTTGCCTTCTGTGTGTGTAAGAACAAAATCAAATAAAATGAAGTTAAATTATGTTGGACTTATATACTTAATCACACTTTGGCTAAGTCCTGGACTATGTAATGAACTGACCGCCATTGAAAATCCACAGGTAAGTGATTTTATTTACATGAAATTATTGGCAGAAGCTTATATATTGTGCATTTTCTTTCAGTTGGTGGAACAATGTGGTATGGACGTGGCCCAGCTAATGCTTCCCTTACTTCACGACTTAAAAGAAGTGGCCCTTACTCCTAAAGCGGATCAAATCACTGCCATGCAATCCAAACTACAAGATTTAGTTCACATAATTCAGAATAATAACACACGTCAAGAGAATCTACTAAAAATTTCACAAAATGAGGAAATTATTCGAAGACAGTCCATAGAAATTGAAAATTTGCAAGCCGAGTTCAAAGAATCTCAGGATTTAGTTGACTCTATGGAAAACCTTAATAAAACCATAGCCACTCTGACGGAGTATGATGAAACAATTGCTCGCACACAACTCACAGCCACCAGCTGTATACCCTACGGCCGCTCTTCGGGCATTCATAAAGTTCAAGGTATACAAGTTCCTTTTTCGGTACGCTGTCAATCTGAATTGACCGAACTGGGACCAGGTTGGATTGTGATACAAAGACGCTTGAATGGAGCGCTCAACTTTTTCCGAAACTGGACCGAGTACAGCACTGGTTTCGGACATTTACAGCGAGAGTTTTTCTTAGGACTGTATAAGATACATCAGCTGACGAGTCGTCAGCAAACTGAGCTCTATGTGCATATGGAATATTTCAATGGCAAAACCACATTCGTGAGATATGACGACTTTCGAATTGGATCTGATAAGACGGACTTTATGCTGGAATCTTTGGGTCAATTTAGCGGAACGGATGCAAATTTATTAAATGCCAATTATCTACAGAAATTTTCCACTTTTGATCGGGATAATGATTCATTTGAGAAGGAAAATTGTGCCATGGACAGACATGGAGCATGGTGGTATTCGGATTGTGGCTATGCGTAAGTATAAAAGATATGTAAAATTTGGATTATATGATGGAACTATTAAATTATTTCAGCAATCTAAATGGGCGATTTTATAGACGTGAAGCGATTTTGAGGGGAGATAGCATGTCCTGGCATAATTCGGTCAATTTGAAGGCTGTGGAGATGCTGATTAGACCTAAAGTTATGTCTAATTGAAATACGATTAAGCTTGAGAGAGATGGTGCCTATTCTAAGATTTAGGCTTTAAGTTTGATAAAGATTTTAATATACATTTGTTAATGACAAATTAACATTAATTTCATTTACTGTTCAAAAAATATATGTAGTCCTTAATTAAATATTCAAAATCGCTTGAATGCATTGCAATTCTCAAACAGCTTAAGCTTCGACTATTGAAAGCTTGCCAAATCCAAATCTACACAATTTTTGAAGAAAGCTTAAGATGTAAATTCAGGGCTGATTTTTCATTTTCCAGATAGCTGAAATGCGACAGAGAAACTCTCCACTTACCTGATCGCTCAGCTGAGTTTTCGTCAGCTGAACAACTCAGGTGAGCAACTCAGTTCAGCGATTACACATGCTTGAGTAGCTCAGTTGAGTCAGTTACAAACCATTGGTTCATGAAAATTATCTAGTTCATTTGTGAATTGGCAGTGACAGACCTAGGCGTTTTATTCAGCCATAACATGAACTTTTCGGATCACATTGGAATCATCGTTAGCAAAGCGAAAGGTGTGTTGGCTTTTGTTAAGCGTTGGTCTAAAGAGTTTGATGACCTTACATTACTAAGCTTCTTTTCGTCTCACTTGTTCGACCAATACTCGAGTATTGTTCATGCGTTTGTCCCCCGGCATTGCATTTTACCAGGACCTCATTGAGTCGGTGCAGAAGCAATTTCTCCTGTTTGCCTTACGTGGATTAAACTGGGAACCCCACCGTCGCACAGTGTAAGATTTTGCCAATCTAGGGGGACTTTTAGCAAAAGTTGAACTATTTTTGAAGTTGATGAACTTTAAGCAGCACTTTTAGAAACGTTCAACTGTTACAAAAACAAGCACAAAACAAAACAAAAAAAATTTTTTTGGAAGAAAACGGTTTTTAAAACTGTGCATTAGAAATGCATGCAAAATTTGCACTGGGAAACGAGCATCAGTTGACAAAGTTTAGTCTTTTCAATTGCATCGCGTGATCAGTGGGAGCAGCCAAAAGTTATTTTTTCCATAATCATTAGGCAATTTTTGATCCACTTTGAGAAACAAAAATATTTTATTTGAGCCAAAAATTTTTTTTAAATTTTTTTTGAAAAAAGTGCCAATAATTAAGTGTATTTTTTTCATATTTCCTTTTTTTGGTGGAAAAAAACTTACATAATTCTATCGTATTCTATCCAACCAGAACATACATCATTCGCAGGCATTCATTCTGATTCAGAATCAAAAATAAAATCTTGCCCATATTTTGCCCAAAGACCTTCAATTTAGAAATGAGTGAAATAAGCCGTGCTGCATTTTTTCGAGATTTGGTCAAAGAACGTAAAAACCGCTAAGCGAGACTCACTTGTAAAGCACGCAGTGATGGTCTTTGGCAATGACATTGATCACTCCAAATTGAAATTACACATGACTAGACTGTCTTTTGAATTTCAAAACAGATTAGACAAATCTAGGAGAGATAAAGCCAGATTTCTTACTCATAATGCAAGTTGGCTTCAGGTCACATTAAATGCCGAAGACTATCGCATTGAGGTCATTGCTTCCACCTCAAGTAAAAGAGGGAGGGCACAAAAAGCATTTTCTGAGTGTTGTCCTAAAACACAACAAAGGAAAAGCCGAGATTTGATGTCAACGATGGATGATGGACAATTCTCACGTGCATAGCGAGCTGTTGCCCGATGAATATATTAGCTTTTCAGCGATACCTAGCTGAAGCTGTAGAGCTCTACTTGCGGGAATATTCGTGGCATTACACGCCAGTAACTGTGCACAAAATCTTATTTCATGGAAAGGAAATTATTTCTACCTGCATCCCATTGGCAATTTCTCAGAGGAAGCCCAGGAGGCAAGAAATAAAGAAGTGCGAAGTTTCCGTGAACATTTCACTAGGAAAACTTCTACACACAAATACTGATCTAATGCACGGGTTACTGATATCATCCGATCCATTTATAGCTAGTTTGCGAGCACCACCAAAAACTAGACACTTAGAGCTTCCAGAAGATATAAACCAACTTTTATCACAAGATGGATACAGTGACGACAGCTGTGACTCGAATTCGGAGTCGGATTAGCTTGCCAAAAAAAAAAAATTGTTCTTTGAAGTTTGAATTGTTACCAAACAAAAAAAAAAAATCTTAAAAATATAAACCAAAGTTTTTTTGTTTTTCTAATCAATTTTCTTCAATATTAAACCTTATTTTCAGCTGTTCAGCTTATAATTTTGAAGTTACAGCTAAAAGCATGAGCATATAACCAAAATCGGACATTTTCAAAAAAAAAAAAAAAAAATTGTCTCCAAATGATAAAAAAAAATATTTTTAAGTTGTTAAAAATTATAACAAAAAATACGAAAATAGTTAAAAGTCTCGAAAATTTTTTTTTTATATTTTTATTGCGGTTTGTATCTTTAAAAAAGCAGTTTTTTTCATATTTTTACGCCCCCTGAAGTGCCACGCCCAATTTTTTAAGTCCAACATAATCTTTGGGCTTACTAGAATATTCACTTCAAATTTCAAGCCGATATCTCAAAAAATACGACTCCTACTGATTTAAGTCCCCCTAGATTGTCAAAATCTTACACTGTGCGTCGTTTGCCATCGTATGTGGATAGGCTCCGACTTTTAAGCCTACCGTCTCTACAGGATCGTTGATCCTGCCATGGAGTTATCTAGTTTTCTTATAAGTCAAATTAAATTTTCGATCCCTTCTAGACCTACACGACAGTTCCGGCCAATTTTCTTACATATAAGTAGATCTAATTTTGAATCTCACGACCCGTTTCGTATCATATGTATGCTTTATAATGATTTATACCATTTGTTAAGTTCTGAGGGTTCCTTGTTTGTTAGTTTCTAATATTTTGTTATACTTATCGACTCAACAAATGTAAATCTTTGCCTCCGCCCACTTGATGTGAGTCGGAGCACATCGTAAAAATGTTCTCCCAATTCGGTCGGAGGCTGGATTAGGTTTAATATTCTTTAGTTTGTTGACAGCTAATTTGTCAACTCTTTTTAAATAAATACAAATACCAATACAAGTGATTTGCTCTCAAAATGTGCAGCAAACTTTTCCAAAGTGGATATCCGATTTGCTGCACCTACAAGGTGGGATTGGAGGAGTCATTCAGCGCAGGCTCAGCCTCGTATTAGTCAATAAGGAGCGTTACATCAATTTTAATGTTTTATTTCAATAAGCAGTTATATGACATAAATCAAAAACCAAACCGATAGCCAAAAATCGATAGCATTTGTATATCGAAAGCCAGGAAGTGGCAACGCTCGCACATTTCAATCAGGCAACCCTATTACGCTCAGCTGATTGGTGAGGTTAATTAGAACTGGTACTATTTCGCCTGATCACTCACCTGAGTAAATCAGGTGCCTACTCAGACGCCTGTTTACACGAGCTGACATCCACTCAGACGAAAACTCAGCTGAGCTATCAGGTCGTGTAAATGGAGCTTTAGTTTATATACTCCATTCAATTAATGTACACTAATTAAGAGCTTTATATCCAGATCACAGTTCTATTTAGGTAAAATAGCTGTTGAATGCTTCAGATCAAGACTAATTTGGAGGTCCACTACGGACATTTTTTAATGAAATTTTCCATTTTCTTGCTGTCGATGAAGAATTTTACACAAGAGATAAATTGCATAATTTTGGTGAAGCTGCTAAAACCCTGAACGAAAGCTTCGTTGGTGAAATCGAAAATGCAGTTTGGTCTATTTTTCCGTCTACTTCATGACCTATATGGAGTAGTTCGTGGGTGAATCTTAAGATGGTACTCCATCTCGCGGTTTTTTGGCTGAAAAGTACCATCTCTTAGAAACATGGAATAGCCCATTATCATCCATCATAAACTTAGTTTTTAATAAAAATCTACCGTGCGATTTTAAAGATATTCAAGAATTTAGGTTTGACCCCTTCTGAAGGTACCATAACCATTTGTACTATGAACGCGATTTCTTGATATTTCGTTCCCCATGACTTTGTCCGTGTTTACTGAATTTCGCAGATTTTCATCTTAAAGCATTAACAATTTAGTTGAAATTGTTGTCGCTTTGTGTTGCAAGTACAAAAGTACCCATAGAACGCGAACCTAGGCTTCAATTGAAAAACTGGGTATGAGGTGATGCTTACTGAAGTCTTTCTATCAGAATTATAGGGTCTCATCCCGGGTTTTTTTAGTGTGTACCAGAAGTGTATAATAGTTTGTGCAAAAGTTTAACAGGAGAAGGAAGATCTTAAGTCTGTAGTATACAGATATATAGTGAGTGAATAGATAAGTTGTCGTATAAAAAAATCGGCTCTTAAATTTTTTAACGAGAAATAATTGGTAATATTAGCAGCTCCACCCACCTTATTTAGACTCCTCACTGGCTTCTTAAAAAGTCAACTCCATTTGAACTTGTCGAAAAGAATACGAAAAAAAAATTGTTTCATGTTCATGAACAGTGAAACGTTTTTGTGCGAGTATTTTTGAGGTTAATTCGCATAATTCATTGCAAAGACCCTCAACGGCAATTATGAGGTTATTTATACTACAGCGGCCTCCTCTGCTCAGTGTGTTGCTGTTGTTGTAGTTGTCGTTGTTGCTGTGCCACTGACTGAACATTGAGCTTGGCTTGGCTCATGGGACATGATCATGACTCTGAAGCTGACGACGAGGGAGGTGGGGAGGGGGCGGCGAAGTGCGGGTGTTTGCCTCAACGACACTTGCTAATTGTCTCTGACCTTTTTTGGCATATTTCAGTGGCGAGGCTCTTTAAGCCCAAGCACGACAACGTCAAGAGCATAAAATCGAAGGTGTACAAAAGAAACTGAAACCGAAACCGAAAATTGCCTTTGAATTGGGTTAAAAGGCGGGCGCTTTCATTTACTTGCAGCGTTCATTGACATTTTGTACAGACTGTGCTTGGGGTGCATGTGAAAAGAAAGTAAAATTGACTGTTGGTTTTGGTTCCGCTCCAGTTATGCGTACGAGGCCAGTAGTAGTCCCCCCTCAGTTGGTATTGCCATCTGCTGCCGCCTGCCACTTGTTAAGTTCAAAAACCTCTTCCAAGTTTCACTTTCGCTGTCGGCAGCTGCACAGCCAAGTGAAATTTTAACTTTTTTTTTTTTGAAACATAGGTTATTGACTTGGCTTTCGAGGACAGCTCACGTGAGGTTGTAAATTAATATGTTGAACAGATTTTTTTTTAAAGGCAAGCCAAACGAGCCAAAGACAAATGTTGTTGCGGCGAGCAGAGTGGACTGAATTTCCGGAGTGTATTAATAACACAAAATAAAAATGCAAAAACAAGAGATTTATTGGCTAAAGAAATTTACTGCACAAGTTATGATTTTACCGAGGTTATACCAGTAGTACCTGAAGTATATAAAAATAATCGGGCCAGTTCCGAATTCCGAGTCGGTTTTCGTGTAAGCGTTTGCATTTAGAGTTTAAACTTTACAAAGTTATACGGAAGTTGACAAACATGGTTACTAGATCAGATCTAAGAAAAATCGGAATTACTTAAGCAGAATGCCAAGTGGATTCAATTCGTCAAAAAGAGACGACCTGATCTAGTAACCATAGTCATTCGTCTTATTTTTCATATAAAAATGTGAACTCTAAGTCAGAACAGGCAACGTTTACACGAAAATCGACTCGGAACAGGCCCGAATACCTTTTCTAAAGTTTCTAAAGTTTTCTAAAGTTATTAGTTTTACTCCACTAAGTTTTTCTTAAGCCCTTGCAGAGAGTATATTAAAATTTTCCAGATGTTTGTAACGCATAGAAGGAAGAACCTCCGACCAAATAAAGTATATTGTAGCGAACCTAGTCTCCGACGGCGAACTAGTCCTAATGACCGATGTCAGTTCTCAGTGCTAAGGACCATAAAACGATCCTCAACTACTGTCGATACCTGGCTTCCCTTTAATCTTGACAATTAAAAACAAAGTGGTCACAAAATAATTACATACAGAGAGCAACAGCATCCAATCAGTCAGCTGCGGAGTTTGAAACTTAACTATTTTTCTTATTGCTATCGAGAAGGTGTCTGTAAATATGTGCACAATTTTCTGTGTCCGTTTTGTAGTTCAGTCTTATGTGCGAAGGTGTGTTTATGATGTGCAGCATCTCCAAAAAGAACCGTTTTTGGTTTTGTTGTTCCTGTTGTAATATGCTCACAGCTGAGAAGTCTGGTGAGTGACTGCTCTCTGCACAATTGGCCGCAAGTGCTGTTTTTTTTTGTATTGGTGTCTCATCGCGACTTAAGTCCTGATAGTGTTGTTTTTAATTTGGATTTAGTCGTACCAATATATACCTTGTCGCATATATTAGTTCCGTCTCCAGCACATGGGATTTTATATATTAAATTGCTTTTACCAAGCGTTGATATCTTGATCATCGTATTACTACAAATCTTTTATTAGTATGTATTGGTTTATGGGCTATGGAGTATAAATCTTTGTTGTAGCAGTCTGAATGTAAACGGTGATTTTTAGAGCTATAGGAAGTTAAAAAACACAACAATTCAGAAAAATGCATGAAATCTTTATTTGAATCGATAGTACGGTCCATATAATTTAATGTTTGAAGATTATTTCATGCAAATGTTGACCGTGACTGCGCCTCAAATGGTCCATCCGTTTAGTCCAATTTTGGCATACTCTTTCCAACATTTCGGCCGGTATCTCACGAATAAATGCTTCAATGTTGTCTTCCAATGCGTCAATTGAAGCTGGCTTGTCTGTATAGACATGAGCTTTAACATAGCCCCACAAAAAATAGTCTAAAGGCGTTAAATCGCACGATCTAGGCGGCCAATTGACCGGTCCCGAACGTAAAATAAAATGTTCACCGAACTCGCCTCTCAATAAGTCCATTGTTGCGCGTGCTGTGTGGCATGTGGCACCGTCTTGTTGAAACCACATGTCATGCAAGTCAAGCTCTTGCATTTTGGGCAAAAAAAGTTGGATATCATCTCACGGTAGCGCTCACCATTCACAGTTACGTTACGATTCGCATCATCTTTGAAGAAGTACGGTCCAATGATGCCACCAGCCCATAAACCGCACCAAACTGTGACTTTTTCTAGATGCATTGGTAGCTCTTGCAATGCTTCTGGCTGATATTCACTCCAAAATCGACAATTCCGCTTATTTACGTACCCATTGAGCCGAAAATGAGAATGTAAAAAAGTGGAGCTTCGGCCAACTTTCCAAGAGCCCATTCACCAAAAATTCTACGTTGCGGTAGGTCGTTCGGCTTCAATTCTTGCACCAGCTGTGTTTTGAAAGGCTTCACACCTAATTCCTTCCTCAAAATTTTCCACGTTGTTAAGTAACAGAGGCCCTATTGCTGCGAACGGCGACGAATCGATAATTGATAATCATCATTAACACTGGCCGATACAGCTGCGATATTTTCTTCAGTTTGCACTCTACGTAAGCGTGTTGGTGGTGGTAATGTCCAACAATGTAAATTTGGTGCGAAATTTAGTCACATTAGTGTTGCCAAAAAGATAATAGCTAAAAAATCACCCTATATTTGTCGATCGGAGAACTTTGGTACATAAGTCTCAGATTTATAAATTTTGTGTTTTTTTTTCTTTCGGTGCGCAATTTCGGGTTGTTCAGCTTTTTAAAAGTCCATAAATTGTATGTGTGGGAAAGTTGTTGGATTTGAGAATTTCAATTATTCGTTTTCTGTTAGTTTTATGAAAAACAGGATCGTTTACTTCCAAAACTTTTCTGACAAAACTACGAGCAGTATGAATTATAATGTTTTTAGGGTGTTTTCAGTAGTAATTTATAATTCTACCGGAGGCCATTGGTTTTTGATGCCAATCCATTTTTAATGTGTTTACCTTTCTATGTATTATTGAATCCAGAAACGGTAGTTTTTGGTCCACCTCCAACTCAAACGTAAATCCTTTATCTTTATGGTAATCGTTTAGCAGTCCAAGTGTATTCACATAGAGATGTCCAATATTTGAAAAGGCAGCCACGCGTGGTTGGCAAGTTTGGAGATTGTGTGTGAGTTTGGACACCACTGCTCTATGTCTTCGTTCTTAACTATTGCGAATAAGTCATCCACATATTTGGTGAGAAGCCTGGTGTTTGTCGTCTGGTTTAAAGCTTCTTCCTTCACAATATCGGCGATAATTGGTGATGCTGGCGATCCCATTGGTAGTCCTTTTAGCGGGGCTCTCGTCACGATATCCATAAACAGATTCTTCTGTATATTCGTATGTTTAGAAATCTCATTCCATCTCTTCTGCATCACTTCTAGTGCCAAGTCCGGTGGGATGCTGGGGAAAAAGGGACACTACGTCAAACGATACCATCCTTTCGTCGTCATATATGTGGCTGTTATTAATACGTTCTTTAAAGTCTATTGTGTCTCGGACATTGTATATGGAACCCTTCGTTAAGTTCTTCAATATGTTCGTCATAAATTTGCACAGATGGTAAGACGGTGAGTCTGTCATAGAACAAATCGGACGTAGAGGGATGATTTTTTATGTATTTTTGGAAGACCGTAAGTCCTAGGTGGTTAAGTTGTGCTTGTCGATAGTACGTATTTTTCCTTCTTGCTTATAATTCCTAGGTTGAAAAGTTTGTCCACAAACGCGTTGTTTTTCGTTTGGAGTCTTAGAGTGGGATTCGTTCTCAAGACTCTATAAGTGTTAAGTACTCCTAATATTTGCTCCATTTTATTGTTGTAATCATCTTTTTCTATGGCTACGGTAACGTTTCCTTTATCCGAGCTTAAAATTAATATGTTCCTATTTTTGCGAAAAAATTTTTGTGATTGTCCCACCGTACCCAGTAAAGCGCGGTCCATAGCGCTTACTCTGCTCTTGTTGTGCTTTCCTTGATTAGAAGTGAAACTTTTGTTCTCGCTGTCTCCTGATCTTCTTTGGTTCTGTACGTTTGTATTAGTTGTTCAGCGTCGGCAACGGAAAATTTAAACAAAAAGGCCGTTTTATTTTTGGATGAGACGGATGACCTAGAGCCAGCCCAACCAAACCTTTGGATTACTAAAGATCATGTCGCTGAAACCAACACAGAAAATAAAAAGTTAATATAAAATAATTTTTTAAATTAGATGTAAATAATAAAAATGCATTATAAATTATTTTTTGGTTTGTTTATTGGTTTACTTTTCTCCCATTAAGAAAATTTCATATAGCAAACTTGATTGTCTAAACGGGACTTGTTGTTGGCTTAGACTTGCCCAAGATAACGTTATGCAGAGATCCAAAATGGTAACAAAACTGTGAGGTTATAGTTTGAATACCTTTCATTTCGAAAACTTCTTTAGCTAACAGCGAATTTCGATTTAGTCAACTAATGTTTAAATATTTGTATTAATTAGATTAACTTACATATAATTCGCTTCACCAATTTTAAGCTGTAAAGTTCAATGCACCATCACACACACTCATTTAATAATAATCAACTTACCAACAACCCAATCAACGTCAATTACATAGTCCCTCATACCAAATCGTACCAAAGTCACACAAACTCGTGCCCATGCACGGGGCGCATTAACTTGCGACGCATGCGCGACAGTCTTCGACTTCAAAAGCCACAGCCAAAGCCCATTTGAAATGAAATTGAAAGCAACAGCGAAAGTGTATTTCTTTTGTGCTTTGCTTTGTGTGGCCAACAATTCTTCAAAAAATTTCGTTTGTCAAATGTTTTCACTTTTCAGCAAGACATAATGTCTCAAAGTATCTCATTTGGCTTTTTTTTTCGCGAATTATTAGCCAGAAGTTTGTTGAACAACAATTACGAAAACAAAACCGAAAACATAAGCGAAATCTGTTGAAAGCCAAATACCATTTAATAATGAGAGTGAAATTTTTTTTTTGAAGTGTTTGTTGACCTCATTTGTAGAGTTCAAAAGTTTACGGTTAAGTAAAAATGAGCATTCGAATGTCGAATTTGTTAGAAAGTGGAGCAGAATTTTGAAAGAGACCCACAAAGAAACACAATGTGTAAAAGGAAAAGTTTTCTGAGTTGAGCTTAACTAAGCAAGAAGTTAGTGATTGGGAAGCTGAGTCTTTTATATTTTGATTTAAGGTGCGAGGGAAGACCCAGAAGGCGAATAAGTATGTTGATTTGGGAATATAAAATAACTAACTGCTAACTTGTGCTCGAGCTCTGTAACATTGTTCTTAAAAAGAAAACTAAATTAAAATAAACGAGAAAGCCAAGCTAACTTCGTCTGTGCCGAAGTTTAAATACACTTGAAACTTTTGTGACCACTGACTTAAATTTGTGACCAATGACTTAATTTATAAGCTTTATGTCTTGTGTCATCGGGATATTAAATAAAAAAACAAAAAAAAAAAATTTTATGGCAGCTACAAGAAGTGACCATCCGATTTTCGCGGTTGCGACATATGTGCAGTGTGCAGCTACAAGATGACTCTGTGCAAAATTTGCTGCTTGATAGCTTAAAAACTGAGGGACTAGTTTGCGTAGAAACAGACAGACGGACGGACGGACGGACAGACGAACGGAGCAAGCTCAATCGACTCAGCTCGTCATGCTGATCAAGAATATATAAACTTTATGTTGTCGGAGATGATTCCTTCTATGCGTTCTAAGCTTCT
Source organism: Lordiphosa collinella (assembly GCA_018904265.1). Lineage (NCBI taxonomy): Eukaryota > Metazoa > Arthropoda > Insecta > Diptera > Drosophilidae > Lordiphosa > Lordiphosa collinella. The sequence continues at coordinate 140,813 of JAEIFV010000716.1, read as the reverse complement.
GGGCAAAACTATAATACACTTTTCAAGTGAATAAAGATACAACCGATTGGTAGTAAAGGCCCATCACTAGGTAGCCCTATAAGGCTTGATTCCAGATGACATAAAAATTTATTTCGGCACATTACTTCATTCAAATAAGACCAGGGACTGTAATCATTATAAGTTTTATAATAAAAATTATAAAATAATGATTAATTTTAATTTTTCTGGATTTACTCACAAATTAATGATTAATTTTGAGTTATACTTTACAACTCAATCAATAATCATTATTTTTCAAAAAAGTATTCTAAAGTTTTTTTTTGCTCAAAAATAAAACCAATTTTATCGCTCTTAGGGAGTAAGTGAAAATTTTTTGTATATTCCTAATCAGTAACCCAACACCAACCATTAAAGTCCATTTTTGGAAAAAAATTTTGAAAAAATATTTGTTGAAGAAAATATTTAATTATTTTATTTTTATTCAATAACTAGCTGGAATAACCGGCGTCGCCCGGGTTCTTATGATTCTTAAGAGAGCGATTATATTCAATCTAGTGAAGGCTGCATGTCGGTATAATCATTTTGGACCGTTCGATCTTTTTCTCTATATACACGTCTTCATGACAATCTAAAATCATGAACATCTTGCAAATTTCGCGGTTTCTTCTACTTGGAAACCTTCCACTCCTCTTAAATTTTATTTATCTACTTTGCAGCTCATTAGCTCATTAGATTTCTGACGTCACCACTGGCATTTGCAGGCCATTAAAAATTTGCAATGTAAGAATTTTGAAGCTGTCTGAATTTAATACAGAAAAAGGCATTGAGTGGTCACAAGATCAACGCATGCATCCTTTACCTTACTTGGGCACAAGTCACTGTAAATTAATTTTTTTCTGGAACTTCAGCCTTTTCTTCCGCCAACTCGTTCACATATTTTTTTGTGCTGCTCAACCAAATGGCGCTTGAGATTGCAGACATAATTTCCTTGGAAAATTTCTTTACAAATTTTGCACTCAGAAATATTTCTTTCTTCAAGAAAAGTAAAAAAATTCCGTGACACAATTTCTTTGATGACACTGAGAAAATAGGATACGTTGCAACGTAACGCTATTTGAATCCCATTTAAACGAGTTACAACTGTCAAATTTTCCAGTTCTCAAACTCAAGTTTTTGCTCACCAAGGCTTTGAAGGACTGTTGTTTCTTATAGCGTTCTTTTCCGCATGAACCATCAACCCAGCTAGACGTGATCAATCTTAAATTCAATTTTGAATCAAATTTAAATTATTTGTTGGTCTTGGGTTACTGATTAGGAATATACAAAAATTTTTCCCTTACTCCCTAAGAAAAGGCCGCAATAACAATTTGAGTTTTTGAGAGCAAAAAATAAAACTTAAAGAATAATCATTATGTCATAAGATTTATTTTTTTGCTTAAAAATAATGATTATTGATTGAGTTGTAAAGTATAACTCAAAATTAATCATTATTTTGTGAGTAAAACCATAAATCATGGAAAATCCTTAATCGTGGTGAAAATGGATAAAGGATCCTTACACAAGAATTTTGGTATATCTCTCGCTGTCTTAAAGTTGCTACAAGTGAATGATTTTTGGACTTAAAAAAAACCAATAATCATTATTTGCAGTCCCTGAATAAGACTGCTTTTCTAGGCAATTCAAACATTCACACCCGCTAAATCTGAAAGCTACTATTGTATGAAGAAAAACCCTAGCTGGACTTAGTCGGATTAGTCAGCATTTTTTTTATGGGCTTTTGAAATTTTGGTCTAAAGCTTTCTGGCAAAGAATCAATTTTTGTATCGCTCGTATCTATAAAACCATTCAGAACTTGGCTTGCATGTCTTTGGCAAAGTTGTAGATCTTGACCTAGTCTACAAAATTGTTCTTAATAATTTTCTAAAAAAATTAAAAATTCGAAATTAAAGGCTATACATCAGGCATGCCCAAAAACAGCATATGGCATGGCACTCACCATACTAACAAAGAAAAGCACATTGAAATTGGGTAAGGCAACAACAGGTAAGGCAACGGTTGCAACGGTGATGGGTGATGGGATACAGAATGTGTTATAGTCGGGCTTGACCGACTTTCTTTCTTGTTTTTTAAATAATAAAACAAAAAATCTCTTCTCAAGATTAAAACGTATTAACACAAACGTGTATTTTTTATATTGGCGCTGATCGCCGTTCACTCTTTTTTGGAGGTTCATCGTCGTCGCTAAAATCGTCATTTTCGTAGCTTAATACGTCTGAGTCCGAAAATTCAGAAAACTCCTGACGTACATAAGTTTTTTGGCTTCACCAACACACTTTTCCCAGCAAGGCCTGTTATTTTTTTCCCTTAAAACGCTTCTCCATTGGCTTGCTTATTTGGTGAAAGCGCTCGTCTGACTGGGAAAGTAATTGCTTGGAAAACTCATTGAAATGGTTATTTAAAAAATGCAATTTGAGTGATATCGAAATTCTAAAAATTTGGAATGAATTCATCATATTTAGCACCATAACCTTAAAGTTTTCATCACGGTGTTTGCCTAGAATCTGCTTAATTACACAGTTTCAAGCAACTAGCTCATCTTTGGCAAGGACCTTGCCGAATTTTTCGGTTATCACCAAAGTTCGAATGTAAGTAAAAGTAAAATTGGCTTGTCAAGATGACACAGCCCCAAGGGGCCAAAGCCGAGCCTCTCTCAATCTCTTGTTCGAATGTCCGGCCCATTGAATACTCCTGTTGATTAAAAGATAAGATAAACAAGCAGAGCTCGCAAATAACTCTCAACACTTTCAGCGTGTCAACAAAAAACAGTTTGGTTACGGACACAACGAAAAAAGAGGAACCGCTTTTATCGTTTCTGTTTCTCTCATGTCTTTGACTGACACTTTTGCCGAGAGCAAACTTCCAAACTGTCTTTTGCGTATGTATGCGTGGCTGTGTGTTGCGTCCGTGTGTGTCTTTGATAACATTGCATGGCTGTGTGAATTGAATGCGAATGCAAAATGAGGAAAATATAAATTTTCGATTCAGCTTGTCGCAAAAAAAAAACTTATTTATTTAATTATGTGTGTACATAAGTCATCGCCTGGCACACGAACAAAACATCAACATAAAAAACACAGACAGTTGTTTGATGAGCTCTCGCTGAGTGTTTCTGGCAGTGGTTGTCGGCAGACCGACTCTTGTATTGTATTGAAAAATTAGAGAAGAGAACTAAAAGGAACACGAAAAAGGGGCAACTTCATTAGATTTGAACAAATCTAAGATTATAGTTGGGAAAAAGAAATATTTTTTAAAAAATTGTAAATTGCTAGGCTAGGCCAAGCTCTACCACTTTGCCGAAGACATACAAACCAAATTCTGAATGGTTTCAGAGATATGAGCCATACAAAAATTGCCTCTTAGTCAGAAAGGCGAGCTTTAGCCTAAAATTTCAAATGCCCATAAAAAAATGCTGACTTATTAGATAAAACCCAGCTAGGGGTTTTCTTTATAAATCAGTAGCTTTCAGAATTACCGGGTATGAAGGTCACCAAAAATTTAAAGTTGCAAAATGCCGCACTGTGTTATCGACAAGTTTAAAGTGATGATCTCTTTCAGAGGTGCACAAATGCTTTTGTAAAGCATACAATCCCCAGCAAACATTTTATGAAATTTTTGATCACAGACTCGAAGTCTTCTTGAAGTCCTTGATCTGATTAAATTAGTCATAAATGAGCTCGTTTTCTGTTCTTAAAGGATACTTTTGTCCGGCGAAAATGGTACCCTAGCCGCGACTCGCCTTGAAGAGTTTTTCCTAAGCCTTTCTTCTGATCAGTTTCGAGTCATATGCGCTTTTTTTTCGTGTCGTATTTTAATAAATCGTATTTCAATAAAAATAAATGATAGTTATCCCTCTTTTATCATCAAAAGGGCTCGAAAAAGACTCTTCAAGGTGATTTTTGTTAATATGATCTTCCAAATGTTGGGTGCAATAAACCAGAGGTTATCCATCGCTTTCCAAATGATTTTCTTCATTTGTATAAGTGTATGACTTCTGCGATCACGCCTGCTAGATGTTCATTTTAACATCCGCAAAATAAAATTGTCAAAATAAACCATTCAATAAATATGCTGTGCCTTCTATTCTCAGTTGGCTCAACATTTGATTAACACTTATCCCTCCCACATCCCCAGATCTATGTAACATCACACCTGCCTCCCATCACCCATGACATTAAAAGTAATTTACAAATTGTTTTGTAGTTAACTTTAAATGTTGCCTTGATTTAAGGTTGCCGTCTGTCGCCACGAAACAAAAGGCGTTTTTTTAGTTCATTTTAAATGATTTTTTTTTTACATAAATACAAACTAAAAATCGCCAATTGTTTGTGAAACCTCCAAATTATTTATTGTTACCGGCTCATTTTTAGTTGTTTTTTTTTTATTTCAATTTCAATGTTTGCCGTACTGAAAATTGGGTCACTTGCAAAAGTCGCGTGCACACTAAGTTTTTCAGGGGCGCGTGCATAAAGTTGAACAATCAAAATTCGCCTTGTAAATCGCGCACCACTTTAACGGCTTTGCAGCTTTGAACTTTTGTGTAGCTCAGCCTACTTTTTGATCTCGATTTGGTTTTTTTTCTTCTTTTCTTGACAAATTTCTCCGCCATTTCACCTCAAAACTGTTGCCTTTTGGTTGTCTCTTTTGCAAAGTCCGTTGACTTTCGTTTTCATAAGCGAAAGTGTACTCCATTTGTTTAAAAGTTTAAAGTTTTTGTTGCATTTCTTTCAACTCAAACGGGTTTTTTTTCCTCAGTTTCTGGGTCAACGAAAAGTTTTTTTGGTGTGGAAGTGGAAAGTGTTTTTGGATTTTTTCGGTAGTGTCTGCGTCTCTCTGTCAATTATTTGATTTTGAACATTTTAATTATTAGATGAAGAGAAGACCCCAACCAAAAGTTGACTGAACTTTGCAAAGAGAAAATTATAAAAATAAAAAACCAAACAACCAAACACAAATTTAAAGCAAAGAAAGTGAATTTCAGTTGCGGTCTATGGGCAGAAATTGGGTCGACCGCCCCGCACTCTTGAGGTGGTTTCTGTTGTAGTTGTTGTAGTAACAAATTGCAGGCGCTTAGAGCCGGTTGGCGGTGTTGTTGTTGCTGGTAATGAGTAGCGACAACAACGAAAAAGTGAAAATATTTTATTTATGAGCATTCAATTTTTATTATTTTTATGCATGTATGTAAAACGATTGCGGTTAATTGATTTGATGACTTTATAGTTTGCATTAGTTTATCTTTTGATAGTGGAAGAAATATTATTTACTTTTTATGGAAGCATTCAGATATTTTATGTTATTAAAAAAAAATTCAAAAAAGGTTTAATTATATAATTAATTAGTTGGGTCGGCCTCAGACGATGCTTTAGCTGCACATTTCATTGCGTAAAACAGCGAGACATAGGCCGCGCTTTACAGTTCCTGGCAATACACAGGATTTCTCCATTTCTTTCTTGTTTTGCTTTTTAAAAAAACTTTTATTTAAAAAAATTTTTTTTTTATATAATTTATTTTCATCGCCCACAAAAAGTAATAAACACAAAAAAAAAAAAAAAATTTTTTTTTTTATAAAAAAAAAAAAAAAATTTAAAAAAAAACCCCACCCCCAATAAAAAAAAAAAAGGTAGACAAACAATTCTACTCAAATACATTAATTGTTCCAACTGTTATAGTGTTTTTTTAGCAAAATAAAAAATAAGTGGCATTTTCAACTTTATTAAAATGATAAGACACATAGTTTTAACACTTAAAGTCTATAGGAATGAAAAGAAATAACATTTAAACTAATTTAGACCACTAATTTACGCATTAATTGTCGATCCCCTAAATCTTCCAACATTAAAAATTCTTTTTTTCATTGAATCTATCAGATTCACTAATAGCTGCGGTTCACGGAGGTTCCATTCTCTTAAAATTGAACTTTTAAGGTTGCTAACACTGTCGTAGCTTGAGTTTTCCTTGTAGACACGTCTTGCGAGGATCACCCAAATATTTTCGATTGGATTTAAGTCTGGTGAGCATGCTGGCCATTTCAATCATTCGATCGAACACTCTTGTAAAACAGCTTTTGTGACCCGACTAGCGTAAAGTCGGGCATTGTCTTGCATGAAAATAATGGGAGCTTCCCGGTTTTCATTTAAAGCAAGCAACTATTTTCTAGGACTCGAATGTAGTCTGCACTATTCATTCTGGAGCTTTACAAACTTATTGAATGCTCCCCAAACCATTGCTGACCCGCCACTAAAATTTCTTTTCGAAAAGTAAAGGGGCTCCCTTTTTAAATCACGCCAGTAATGACGAAATCCATCTGGACCATCTAGATTAAACTTTTTTCATCCAAACCAAATACAATTGATTAGAAATATGAAAACTAACAATGCGACATTAATTAGCGAGGCCCAGTTTGTTGACAAGTTTTCTAGTACAAATTCGATCCGAGCTGCTTTGTGGCGGGCTGAGAGCAGCAAGTTGGGAGCATGAGGCTGTTGAATTGCTCGCTTTGTTAATAATGCGTCGCTTGCAAGGGTCATTTAACACTGGTTTTCGTCCAGTACTACGTTTTTTACCGTATTCGACTGCGACCGATTTCACGTGATATTTGGCTTATATTCAAGACGGACTTTGAAAAGGCAAGAATTGAGCCCTTTTCTTTCTCGCAAAGCAGTGTTGATCAACCCATTTTATTTCAAATTGATTAAATTACAATCGTGAACACTCGTCTTATCGCCGCTTTTGCAACTGACTCCAGCTGTCTAACTTCCTTTGCTAAAACTACGAGCGCTAGGTCATCAGCAAACCCAATCAGCTTGCAGCCCTGGGGTAGTTGTACTCTTAGCGCCTCATCATAGGTTATGTTCCACAGAAGTGGTCCAAGGACCGACCCCTGTGGGACGTCTGCCGTCACGCAATAGCGCCGAGGGCCTTTCTCGGTATCGTACTCTAGCACTGCGAGCGAGTGTGTGTATACCCATTCGTAGAAAATGAATGAAAACACACGAAATCAAGGGAACAAAGTTTCAAGTCAATATACCTACTGGAGGTGTTCTTGGCCGCAGCTTCCATACAACCCAACTCACTGTGCAGCGCCTGAAAAGTGCACCATTCTAATTACAAATCTTAATGTTCTTATTTAAGCCATAATATTAAAGGAAGAATTAAAAAATCTTTCGAAAGATCCTCAACTTTTTTTTTTTTACCAGGGTGTGTAAAAAAATTCATTCTGGGAGCAGTCCAACAACAACAAAAAACGAGAGCCTTAAATTCCAAGAATTATTACTCCTTTATGTTATTAACAGAGCATTAACATTAATGAGAACATTTCAACATTTTGTATATGCCCTTATTTTTTTTATTAAAAAAAAAAAAAAAAAAAAATATTTTTAAAAATATTATAAAAAAAAATGGTTGGGGGGTGAAGAAGAATGCACCATTTATTGTAACTTTAATAACGATATTATTTATTATCCGATCTTTCAGAGACTTTCAGAGATTGTAGATTTTGGGCACATGTACTACATTAGCATACAAGCTTGATTATCTTCAGAATTAGTAGGAGTCATTCAACATTTTTTATTGTGGAAAATTTGATGGCTCTAGCTCTTCTTGTCTCCGAGATCTAGGTGTTCATACAGACAGACGGACATGGCAATATCGACTCGACATTTGCTGCTGATCAAGAACGTATATATTTTATGGGGTCGGAGATGCTTCCTTCTGCCTGTTACATACATTTGCGAGACTTTGGTATACTCTTTTTAACAAGTAACGGGTATAACAACCACCAGCACTCGTCTCTGCCAAATTCGTATTCGTTTTGCTTGTGTGCCATAAAATAACTCTTGAGAGCAATGGGAGCAAAAAGAGCAAGGAGATGCCTGTCGCTGACTTAAATCAAATATTTTATCAACTGGTTACACTTTCATGGAATGCGACCCGAATACTTCACTCAAAAAAAAGTCCATCCCACTTTTTTCAATCTTGAAAATGTCAAATTTATCCCGTTCCTCCGATTATGTCATAAATATTAAAGCAAGCAAGAAATTATGAACTTTAACTTATGAACACTTGGCCTTGAAAGGGATTGAATTGAGTTTAATATATTGTAAATCGTCATTGAATTTTCAAGCTCGTGCCGAGATTACTCCAAGAAAAAAAGATTGAATTTATTTAGCCTTTTTTCTCTCTGAATTTTTCTGGGATTTAAGACAAGTTTAGTTGACTTCCATTTACTAGTTCTACTAGTTTACGAACTGGTTCCTATTTACAGACAAACGTCCAAATTTTTAATAGGAGGTAAAAATAAACATTCTTATAAATTGTTTAATAAAGCTGAATAACTTTTGCCCTCAAGTCCTTGAGTCCTTCTGCCTTCACAAGATACCTCCCCTGATCAACGCCTACTTTTATGGTCTCATTCTGTGTCGCTCCTTTATGTGCGTGCCTGGAGACAATGGGCAACCAACTGTTGCCTTTAGCAAATGGCGTCGCCACCCACCACCAACCCTCCCGAATGAGGCCAAGTGTCGGCGCCGCCTGTCTCCAGTCGTTGCCGCCCGTCAAGGACATCAGCCAGCCAACAAAATGCGCATAAAATTTGACTGGCAGCGGCTAGTACAATGTTTGAGGCAACATTTGGATTGCAAAACTCTGGCAAACATTTTCAATGTCATGGGGTCTCTTCAATTCAGGAAGTGCTCGTTCAATATTCCAAACTCTTCTCTTAATATACACGTACTTTATCATGCGGCTGCATAAAATGAATAACTGAGATCACTTGATCACTTGGGGGAATGTTTAATGCCATTCAGTCGGAGGACAGGAAGCAGCCGGCTGCAGAGTTAAGTTTAATGTATGCTCGCCCTGAAAATCGAATAGTACAAAAATTTTTGGAAGCCTCGAAAACCCAAATAAATGTGGCCTGTTGCTGGGTGTAAAACGCGCCCGAATTAATGGTCATTAACTGAGAATTGCGTTCCAGGAATTTTCGTTTTGTCTTATAACCCTTGTAATGACAGGCTAAAAGCTGAAAAGAAAACACCCACAACTCAACGAAAACGATGATGGCGCGCTGTAAACATGGTAAACGCCCACGCTAGATAATTACATGCTATCAGTTTTTGTCAAAAGAAACAAAATTGACCCAGCACCGAAAATGCGTTGTGACTGCGACGCAGTTATGGGGCCCAACCCATCTAATTTTCGTATGTAATGAGGATAAACACAACCTTGAAAACGTAAGCAAATAAAGAAGGTGTGTGAGGAATAAGGACAGATATAGACAGAGCGAAGCTTTTAAGGTCCCCCATCAACTGATTGAATTCCGTAACAGGCCGCGTTTTGTTTATGTGTCCCTTTTATTAACAAAACATAACCTTCGGCTTATTTTTGGTTACTTTCACATACATAATTACGGGCATAAGCGGCGTATACGTGACAATTTCTTAAATGCTCGCTCCATCATCCTTGGCACCATTTTCATGCGAAGCAAATCAACCCTCCTCGCTGATTCGAAGTTAGGCACCAGGCTCTGCCTGTTAACCCGAATTTGTATAAATAAAGCTCTGTCGTTTTTTTATATTCTACTCTTCTCGATGTAAGCTTATGAGCTTTTCTATTTACATTTCATTGCTAAATTTTATGCGTGAGTTAAGGTCGTATAAAATGAGATGAGCTAAGGATTTATGTGGAGTAGACTAGAAGCTATTGCCATACATAAATTTGTAAACATTACATTTTGGTATATGAGTATTGGCATTCGGTCTAGAGAGCACATATTTAAGCCAGAGGTGCTGCCACAATAAGCACGAGGAGCACAAGTGTTGTTGTCAAGCATGCAGCACCTGGCCATAACCGGTTTCTCTACCACTCTTTCTTTTGGCTTTGATTTTTTGAATAATAATCCTCTGCACTGACCTAAGCAGGCTGTGTGCATCCCTGATAGTAAGTAAAATGGCTTGACACAGCCCCAAATGAGAGAAAGGGACCTACAGTTTAACGCCGAATCCGAACGGCAGTTTGAGAAACTTTTGCATGGCTTATTACTACAAAGCTGGCGCCAACAGCAGAGAGGAGTGGCCGTGTGTAAGTTTATTCAAAGAAAAAACATTTTATTAGTTGTTCCGAGGCGGGATGGAACACACGACCTCTTGCACAGCGGTCGCGCACACTAGCCGCTAAGCCACCCGGCCACACTTCCCTGATATCAGCATCAAAAATCTATTCAAAAGTCTATCTTCCAATTTTAAGTGATTGAAAACCAGGGATTAATACCGGAACCGTAAGCCGAAATAAATCGTTTCAAATTATTTTTTGAGAACCGATAGAACCGTAACAAAACCGAATCGTTGGAGAACCGTAACAAAACTGAATCGTTGGTACCGGTACGGTTTTGATCAGGCCTGCAAACCGGCTTTAAACCGAACCGGCTCGAGCCCGGAACTCCGACTATTAATATACTGTGAACCGAACATTGAACCGAACCTCTTTAATAATAAAAGCTGAACCTGAACCTGTTCCGAACCTACAGTTTCGGTTCGGTTCAAAAAAAAATGATAGACAAAAACAATTGTGACCTACTGCCTCCTCCTTCTTCTGCTATCTGGTCGGTATTTGCAGCTGAGTCTTAAAATGGTCAAAAAAGTTTAATCTAAAAACCCTGATAAACGTTCAATTACTTATAAAGTCCCCAATAGCCTCTGCCTTTTTAAGATCTTCGACTTCAAAGCTTTTAAATGATTCACAAAAACCAGAGTTTAACATTACATTGGTAATATTTTTCAGATTACGAAATGAAATTGAACTTAAAAGTAAATTATATTTTGAATATTAACATGTGATCTACAAATTGCGTCCGATTGAGAGGAGCTCGGCTTTGGCCCTTTGGGGCTGTCAAGCCATAAAAAAAAGCGTCACGCGTCACGCTGACTCACATATTTAGTGGTGTTGTTGTTTAGGGTTTTAAGGGGGTCTTCTCATTGAGCAACTTTTTTTCGATTTATAGCTTGGAAAATATCAAAAGGATTTTCAAAACCCAAATTAGTTTAGAGGGGGTCTTCTCATTGAAGAGATCCTCGTGTAGTTATCGATGTTAAAGATATTCCCAAAAAATCTCGCTGAACCTCGACCATAATTTTAAAAAATTGTTAATACTGAGTATTTTTATACAGTATCAGTTCATTTAGCCTTGTCCGTCTGTCAATTGTCCCCATCTGTCTGCTTCTAGGCTGCTATTTCCTCCGTCAGTTTTAAAGCTTTCTTCACCAAACTTTGCACGAAGTCTTTTGGTACAAATCCGCTGCACATTTGTCGGAACCGGCCGGATCGGATGACTATAGCATATAGCTGCCAACGATCGGTCGAAGAATTAGTCTTAGTGAGAAAAACTTTTTTGTTTTTAATGGAAACGCCTCCAAAGTACGTATTTCTTAGTTTACTATCCTTTTCCATGATTTCACTAAGCTTGGTCGAAGTCAGATGACTATAGCATATAGCTGCCATGGGAACAATCGGTCGAAGACTAGTTCTAGTGAATAAAACTTTTTTGCTTTTAATGAAAACGTCTTTATCATTGGCATACACTTATTTTATTTACTTTTACTAAGTTTACTAAGTTTGGTCGAAATCGAACGACTATAGCATATAGCTCCCCCCATAGTAACGATCGGTAGAAAAACTAGTTCTAGTGAGAAAAACTTTTTTGTTTTTATTGAAAACGTCCTTTTTATTGGCATATTCTTATTTTATATACTTTAACACATTTCTACAAAGTTTTATAAAAATCTGATGACTATAGCATATAGCTGCAGTATGATTGATCGGTCGAAAAAGAAGTTCTGAAAAAAGTTTAAAACTTTTTGTTTTAATGGGATCGCCTCCAAATTTCGTAATTAACAGTGTATTATGCTTTTCCATGATTTCACCAAGTTTGTTTGAAATCGAACATCATATAGTATAGATCCCCTAGAAAAGTAAGGTCCAAAAAGATAGTCTTAGTTTGAAAAACTTTTTTGTTTTCAATGGGAGCTTCAGGGTAGGGTACAAAACTTCTGCCCAGCCGAAGTTAACTTTCCCCTATTTTTTTATATTATTTTTTACTTACTTGTACTGAGACTCGATCTCGGGACCTCGAAAGACTGCACTCACAGATACCACCGCTTAGACAACAGCACCACATCTACAATGCCTTGAGCATCGCCGAAATTTATATTATAAACTGAAGCGAACGATCTTCACTCGATTGTTTTCCCTCACACCCCCTCCCAAAAAAAAAAAAAAGATGCAGTGAGAGCGGGTTCATCGCTATTCTCTCAAATGTGCTTTTTCTCCCTCTCTCAGTTAATTTTCCCCCTAAAAAAACAATAAACGAATTTAGCTCGATTTGAAGCGGGAAATCGAAATTTTAAAAATTCAAGAACGAATAAATTTTTTTTTAAGAGCGTTCGTACTTACATTATTCACTTTATTTTTCTATTTTATAGAAATAAAAAATGAATGCCTACAGAAAATGTAAATAAATGGTCAAAAGGGGAATTTCAGCAACAATTTCTTTAGTTGAAATTGTAAATATCAAAAACTATATAGCACTATCGATTTTCAATTTTTCGATAGTGCCCACTATTGACAACACTACTTCTTGTGTATCGGTGGATGAATACAAAGAGTTTCTCTTTTAAAGTCTTACTTTTAAATTTTAAATAGTAGGCTACATTTAAAATTGAATTCATCCGGATGTAACCTTACAAAACCAAAACTACCTTATATTCTGTAAGTATTCGTACCGGTTGTTCCACGACGCCCACTCTTTTTTGTGCCGCTTTTGGGCAACTCTAGACGATTGTACAACTAAGAAGGTTGCACGTGAGTGATCAGACTACAAAATATTCTGAATCTTGATATTTTTGAGTTTTCATTCAAACTCTCTCACATCATAGCCGGTCGCGTAGCTGTGGCTGCAGTCACTCAATTATGGTCTATGTTTTTTGTCTGATCTTTCTGGGACTTTCAGAAAAAAACTAATAATAACATTGTGAGACGCGGACAGTTTTTAGATGTTTGTGGAGGAAAGGAATAAATTTCCATAATCTCAAACAAGCTTGACCTGCACATGCAACTAGACAAATATACATAAAATTTCCAACCGTATAAAAGTAAATTTATAATTTTTTATCGGCGATCTTAATTATTGGAAAACTCCCTTCATTTGCAACTTTCTTTTTATGCTCCTCAATCATTTCGCAGTGTATTCAAATTTGAATGCTAATGTGGTAATTCTTTTCAATGACCTTGATCTGCTTTTAGCATAAAAATCACGTACCGCCAGTTTACTTAGAAATTAATAAACAATTCAGCAGCAACTTGAAGATGATTACCATGAACGCGATCTCATCCTCGATCGCCGTAATAGGAGACCCCTTCGAAAAATACAAATTTAAATATTTATACCATGAACGGCAAGTGAAATGTAATGCCCGAGATCTCTCTATAAATACACAAACGTTCTCGTTGTTGTTGTTGTTTGATTTTGCTTCTTATGAAATGAAATGTTATGCGTAATTTGATTTATTTTACATATTCCCCTGACTGGGCTGGACTGGACTGGACTGAAGTGAATTGAGTGATTATAAAACTATAATTCGCCTTGTGCCATGAGTCGATGTGTAAATGGAAATTAAACCGTCAAGGACAGCCTTCAGATTGCACAAGCGGCTACTTAGGTTTCTGTTCCCATTTTATTGTTGTTGCCTTTCGAAGAAGTCAAGAGCATATGCAGATGCGAATCAGAATTGGCATTGTCATCATTCAGTCGGCAGGCATTGACTAGAACTCTCTGTCACTGATTTGGGTCACAAGTCTCCCTTATCATCTACAGTTACAGTTTTAGCTGATTTTAATTAGACAATTAAACAACGTGGTCCTTTGATATTCTGCCTACGCATTGAAAAGTTTTTGTGTTTGATTTAGGTCAAGTGACAGCTGGCAGCCACCACCTCCCAAGCCCCAAATTTTTGGGTCCTTTGTTGAGGGTGGGTTTTGTTTTTAATGGCCTACTCAGGGCCCAATACAACATACAAAATCATAACATCAGCGGATTCTGCGCGTTTGAGTGTGCTTGGACTTTGAATGATACTCTTGCCCAAAGGAAGTATCGCTAAAGCATTGGATATGCAAAGAAATCTTGCAATTCTTTTCTATATTTTCACAAAATAGCCTTGCAAATTTCCTTGATAGCCACATCATTCGGTTGTTTTGGCCTTTCCTCAGTAAAATGTGTTGCACACCTTTTTTAACTTTGGTTCCATAATTTGCGATTTTATCGATGAATGCAAAGCACAAGGGACTTTTGGCATTCTAAAGAGCTAAAACCAAACCAAATGTATATGCAGTGCACATGGCTTTAGAACCCCTATTCTTAAATCAATACAAGTAGTACAATTATCTTTCAATTTGAACCAGAGTTTGCCTTCTGTTCTCCAAAAAAATCCTAAGTTAGAGCATTCCCAACTTCCCCTTATCAGAACCAACTCGACACTCTCAACTTTGACCTTGAACAGCAAAACCAAAATATAGAGAAAGAGCGAAGATGTTTTATTGGGGTAGGAATAACAGGAGGCTTTTTTAGCTTGAAACGCAATACAATACCAAAATTTTCTGTGCGCCCTAACCAAAGCTCTCTAGGCCAAAGTTGGCCACAGAAAAAATGTTCGACGCAATTTCATTATGCTGGAGGTGGGTGTTTGCTTGGAGTGGGCGGATGTTGGTCAGGGAAAATACTTTTTTTTTTTGTTGTAATTGTGTAAATAGCCAAATGGCTCTAGGTTATTGACTTGCGTGTGTGTGCGTGTGTGTTTGTGTGTGTGTGTGAGGAGCTTAGAGCTCTTGTGTTTTGTGCGGTTGTTTGTAAACGAGGTAAGGGAGGAGATTCGGTTAGGGGATATTTAATGTTTGCAAACGGCGCCCATATTTATTTAATATTTGTAAAATTAACTGAAGTGATGTGAAATGCTTACTTAATTGGTTTTCCGAATTGAAACATTTTTGTAGGGGAAAATCGAACTTCTTTAATGTGCAATTACGCCACTGAGCAGAGTGATTTAACGCCCAAAGGTGTTATAGTTCTGGTTGCAATCCTGTCTAGTTCAAAACGCCGCTTTGCCCGTTCGGGTCTTTTGGATTTCTTCATCCGATCCTTCTAAGGGCTGATTTCACATCTTCTAGATAGCTACTATGTGTTAGATGAACTAAAAGTCCAGCAGACGTTTGTCCATGTCCGCGACACCATAACTGCTTGCGAATTCCAAAGCACAATGAGCGCTAGGCGACTTTAACGCACAAATCGGGAGAGAAGAAGTTTTTCGCCCGACTATCGGCCGATTTAGCCTGCACGAAAAAACCTCCGAAAATGGAGAGAGGCTAATAGGCTTTGCTTCGGGCCGGTACATGGTCATTAGTAGCACCAGATTTGAACACCGCGACGTCCACAAGGCGACCTGGAAGTCCCCTGATCGTCAATCAACACGAAACCAGATTGTTCACGTCATGATACAATTATACAAGGTAGTCCACTCGGCTGCCGAAGTCGTTCGGTTTGTGGTCCCTTATTTTCAGTGCGTGCCTGCTTGTCGAACTGAAAGGTTGTGTGCGGACGTTTTTTTTTCAGACCATTAACCCTTAAGTGCCAAGAAGAAAAATGTTTTTTTTTGCAGTTGTTGTCGGAGGCACGTGCTAGGCGTAAAGTTTGTGCATATACCAAATGTATTGTGAAGAGAACTTTGTAGGAGCAGTCTCTGGGCTGTAGCCTTCTTGAGACCTCCAAAATTTGCGTTATGCATTTCAGTGCTTCACAGTAGAATTCGTTATCAGGCGCAGGGCAGCCACTGAAAAGAAGACGACTGAACTCGGATGCTGTTCCGCAAAGAGAGGCAGAGCCTGAACAAAATTTAATATTTTTACATATTGTAAAAGATACATTTAAAATAACAGAAAATGTAAAACAGACATTGTTAATCAGTGTATATATAAAAAAATTTTATTTTAAGATACGTATATTGTTTAGAATTAAGAGCTTAAACAAAAGAATGGCTGTTAAACAACAAAAACAAAGAATAATATCAAATTCAAAACTAATAAAAATAAAATTATAAACACTAAAACTCTTGTCATAACTAAGGAAACTTTTAGCCCCATGTACCGTGCGCGGGTTAATCGACGCACTGTGTAGCCGTTTCACTCACACTCACTATTCAACGCTCTTTCACTCGCACTTATATTAAGGGACTATGATTTTGCCGAGTGGACTACCTTGTATAATTGTATCATGGTTCACGTTGTGATACACGAACGACACTCATCGAGTGTTCTAGACGTACGTGAGCTCCGAGGAGCCAATATTGACTCGGATCACTACCTTGTTGCAGCCAAAGTACGCACACGGCTCAGTGTGGCACATGCCGCAAAGTCTAACACACGCCGAAAGCTGAACGTTGAGAAGCTGCAATCACAACGGACACCCGAAGCCTATTCAGCAAAACTGACCCAGCTGCTCAGGGAAACCCCACCTGGCCCTTCTGGTGTAGACGAACAGTGGAAGCATATTTCACACTCTATGAGTACGGCTGCCAAGGAGATTCTCGGATTTTCCGAAACTCCCGAAAACAGTCATGGTACGATGATGAGTGCCGCCACGCTACTGCAAAGAAAGACGTTGCGTACAGGAGAACTCTGCAGTCTGGAGCAACGCGGGCTGTTAAGGAGCGATACCGAGAGAAAAGGAGAGAGGAGAAGCGCCTTTTCAGAAGGAAGAAAAATGAGCAGGAAAAGCGCATGAGGGAGGAAGTCGAAGTGCTGTTCGGAAGGAGTGAGACTCGAAAATTCTACCAAAAGATTAGGCAACTATCCGAAGGTTTTAAGCCCAGAGTCACACTATTGAAGGACGAGCCCGGACATCTGGTCAGAGCGCCGGAAGTTTCACTAGACAAATGGAGAAACTATTTCTCTAACCTGCTGGGAGGTGATGACGAACACAATGCCGCCTCTGGGGAAGTAGCGACACCACCAATCGATAACATAGAGATAGACCCGCCGGACCATAATGAAGTCTTGTTAGCCATAAAAAGGCTAAAAAATAACAAATCTGCTGGCGCTGATGAGCTGCCCGCTGAATTGTTCAAGGCTGGCGGTGAGGAGCTGGTAAGGTGCATGCACCAACTCCTATGCAGAGTATGGTCCGAAGAAAGCATGCCCGAAGATTGGAATCTAAGTGTACTCTGTCCAATATTTAAAAAAGGAGACCCTGCGGTTTGCGCCAATGACCGCGGGATCAGTCTCCTTCCCATTGCATATAAGGTTCTATCATGTATCCTATGTGAACGTCTAAAGCCGAGAATGAGTGAACTGATTGAACCTTATCAGTGTGGCTTTAGACCTGGCAAATCCTGGAGAAGACCCAAGAGAGAAAGATCGACACCCACCACCTTTTTGTTGACTATAAAGCCGCCTTTGACACGCCGATAAGGTCAAAGTTCTTCGAAGCCCTGTCTACTTTTGGAATACCAGCAAAGTACGTTCGACTTTGCATGATGACGTTGAGAAGCATGCACAAAGCTCCGTCAAAATAGGAAAAAACCTCTCCGTGCCTTTCGATACCAAAAGAGGTCTTAGGCAGGGTGACACCTTATCGTGTGATATTATCGGCAAAAACGAATCTGCGGTAAAACGGGCGTTCTCAGAGATAGAGAAGCAGTCAAAACTTATGGGCTTAGCGGTAAATGAGGTTAAGACGAAGTACCTACTATCAACGCGCAGTGACATCTGTTGCATTGGGAGACTACAACTTCAAGGTTGTTAAGGAATTTGTCTACCTCGGAACGATAATCACCAGCGACAACAAAACACCTGTCTGAAAATTCGAAGAAGAGTTACTCTTGCAAACCGATGTTACTACGGGCTCAGTAAGGAGTTCATGAGCAGAGCCCTCTCTTGAAAACGAAAATAGCGCTATACAAGTCGCTTATCATCCCAGTCTTGCTATACGGCGCAGAAGCATGGACAATGTCATCAAAGGATGAGGCGGCAATTGGCGTCTTCGAGAGAAAAGTTCTTCGAAGGATTTATGGACCTCTAAACGTTGGCGACGAATTTCGCATCCGAATGAATCACGAACTGTACGAGCTTTATGGGGACACTAAGCTTGTCAAGCGCATAAAACAACTGCGGTTGCGCTGGATAGGACATGGATGATAACGTTCCAGCAAAACGGGTGTACAGTCGGGCCGGGTCGACCGAAGCGGAGATGGCGCGACCAGGTGCAGGGAGATATTGCGGAGCTGGGTGTGTCCTCCTGGTGGGATGTCGCTCGGGGCAGAGGCGAGTGGCGGGCATTAGTGGCAGCGGTCGAGACCGTAAAACGGTTGTGATGATTTCATTACCATCAAATGGCCAAAGAAGAAGAAGAAGAAGAGTATTAGTATCGAGTAATTAGTATAAAGTTCTTAGAATCGAGTGCTAAGTATCGAGTACTTAGTGTAGAGTACTGAGTATCGAGCCCTGAGAATCGAGTACTTGGCATCGCATCGAGTATGTCATTTCTAGTACTAAGTATGGAGTACTATTATCGATTACTGAGTATCGAGTTTTAAGTATCGAGTATATAGTAACAAATTTCAACAATGTGAAGGCGGATCCTATTGTACACAACATATTTCACCTCAAGGCCCCGTGAGTGTTAGCCCCCACTCATACCTATTTTTTATTAACACTGGTAAAGCATGGGCTGAACCAAGGTTCGAACCAAAACCTTCGCCTAAAAACCTCGAACCTCTAATTTTTGAACCTTAACCATTGATAAATGTTGGTTCGAACCGGAGCTCCGGAAACATTTTTTGGTTTGCAGACCTGGTTGGAGGCAGTCGATATTCGCAGTCCTGAGCTCGTAACTACCCACCCGACAATTTCTCGTATGTATCCGGACATACGAGAATTACGATAGTTTCTCTTATAATCGAAATCCGTTTTTCTTAAGAGATGCGGGTTTCAAACGGACATTAGCTATTTTTTCTCTATATGTGACAGCAGCAAAGAAGAGAAACAAAGGAAAAAGAAAAATGCACAGAAACTCAGCTGCGAAAAAACGTATTTGAGACCTCAGAGCATTGTAAAAAATATCGGAAAAATATACAAAATTTTAAAAACAACAAAACTAAAAAACAAAAAAAAAAAAAGAGAAAATCAAAATAATTTTAATTTCAATGCCTTGAATAGGATTCGAACCCACGACCTCGCGGCTGCACGGCAAATGTCTTGCCATTCTACCACCGGTCTTGATTGCATTCTTTACTGCCATTCGGCCACCGGCTCGCGCGACACTGTTGTATCGGTGAGCGTTAAGATGTCCGTCGTTCGTGTTAGAGTGCCGAGGTCCTGAGTTCGAGTCCCAGTAAGGGTAAGTAAAAAAAGAAATAATAATAAAAAAAATTTTATTTAAAAAATTATCACAGCAAAAGTATGAGGGGAAGGAGAGGGAGGGGGGGTGGCTTGGTTGGGGGGGGTGTGTGTGGGGAAACGCAGCAACTTTTTTTTCAACTTTCGCGAAACTAAACGTTTGCAACACGTTTTCAGATCCGTTCTCGAGACTTTCTCGATGGCGAAAACATATTGGAATCGGATTAGTTTTCGATCCGTTTTCGCTATCGAGAAAGTGTCGAGAACGGATCCGAAAACGGATATCGAGAACTTATGTTTTGCTGCCAAAAACTGAGCGACAGGTAATACTTTTTCGGACCGAGAACGGAACACATTCTCGATAGTTTTGTGAGAGAAACCTTCGAGAAAATGTCGAAAACGGATCCGTTCTCGATACCGGTTGTCGGGTGGGTAAGCTTGTTGTATTCGCTTTAAGAGCTGAACTTTACTACTTTCACAGCTGGCGCAATCAGCTGGTAAAATTACAGTTCTGAGCCCTTGAGGTGAGGTTTAGCTTACTTTAAATAAGGTTATAATACGCAAGATCTGATAAATTTAATTAGTCAAAGGTCACTGAGGTCGACTTAGCAACGTCTCCATCTACACCAACTAAATGCTTTGTTACATTTTACTACGCCATAGTGCAAAGTTATGCTCTCACTCCTGTCTTATTCCCAAATTGTTTTCCCGAATGTTCGCCACGTGTAAATAAGCAATCAAGCAAGCTGAGAGCCCAGGACCACCCAATCCCATAGCTTTGTCTTCTCTTTCCATTCGGGCGGTGGTAGGCTTCCACATGCCTCATGCGTTGGCGGGGCTGATAACACGATTCAGGACAAACATTGGACTCTGCCAACGGAACGCATACAATGTTATTGTCAAGGACATTTCAATACAACCAACGCATGTCGCCCCCTTATGCCCATTCCAAGTCGATGTACTCTCCTCCACTTAGCAGGTTCGCCAGATGCTGCCTTGGCTTGCGTTTGACCTTTCTGAAGGAGATTTTTAGAGTTCGGTATTAAAATAATCAATGCTAAAATAATTCCTTTAAACAAAAACGTAACATGTTAATATTTTAACATCCAACTAAGGGTCTTAAAAAACTTGTAACTTAAAGCTATTGAAAAAAATCGAAAAAAATGACAGTAATTTCCTGCCAAATTGACAAAATCTGCAAAGTCGCTTCACTCTCTGAGTATTTTTGTTTGCTGTGTAAATAAACAAATCGTGAAAAGCTTTGAAATAAATCGGCTTAAAACCAAAAATCACTTACTGGAGACCCTTTTGCGCGTGTCTGTAATCAGGCAAGAGGCAAACCGAAGGAATTCACAGCCCACGTGCGCTCCCTCCTTAATTTGACAGGCGCGTGCAACACTTGTCAATGTGACCTTGGTGGCTACCAATGCCATTCAACCCACCCACAACATTCGTTTTGCTCGTGTAATTTGCGCGCTTAGCATATTTTTAGGCGCATTTATTGTCTCTGTGTTTAGGTACAGTTGCCCCTCCCTTGTGCTATTCAAGCTTCTTCATTTTATGGCTTGCCAAAATGTGGCTCATCAAATGTTGGTCGTTTATTGGCCCGCCTGCCCTTTGGGATCCATCAAAGGGTTGAGAGCTGTTGTTGTTGCTACTGGTGCTTATGTTGATGACAGTAAAATTTGATGCTCAAGTGGATGGTAAAACATACGTGGCTTCTTGTGTGAAGTAGCCAAGTCACGGATTGACATTTAAGTGGTTGATAAGAGGAGAGCTTCCGTTAGAGTGAAATTTGTATAGGAATGAGCTCGAGAAACGATAACCGGACAGGACCGACATTGAAATGGCGACCGTGCTTATGTTATAGTTGTTCTTCAATTGTTTTTATAATCTGTCAATATGCGCGTAACATTTAAAAAAAAAATTTAGTTTAATATAGATCGATCAATTTTGATTGCTGATTTTTTTAAATCTGTCAAATGACACCTTAATAATCTTCTTCTTCTTCTTTGGCCTGATGATAGCATCACAACCGTTTTACGGTCTCGGCCGCTGCAACTAATGCCCGCCACTCGCCTCTGTCCCGAGCGACCTCTCACCAGGAGGGCACACCCAGCTTCGAAATATCTTTCTGCACCTGGTCGACCCATTTCGTCTTCGGTCGCCCCGGCTTGGTCTTCTTTGGAAGGCAGGAACCCTCCTGTGGTTATGGGGGCGTATGTAGTGAGGTAAAGTTGCTGATCGGCTTAACATGGCAAACCCAGCGCGATTCTGGCTTACTGCCACGTGGTAACCCCTGGTAACAGAGCGATGCATCCGCAAAGCTTCTGGTTAACGTGAGCGGCGATCCTTTCCTGGGCGTTACTTCGGGCTTGGCACCCGATTCTCGTCTAATTCATCCGCCAATGAAAACTGCGACAACAATGCCTCGGATGCAACAGCTCTTTATACATATTTCTGAAATGGATGAGCGTCAAGATGATCCCAGAAAATCTTTGACCCTCGAACAAAGTGTGACAAAATCGATGAATATTTTCAATTGTCGCAAAAATTGCAAAATGAATTGTCCTTATGTCTGTAAAATGGTCCAAAAACCGCGAAACTTGCAAAATTATTGCATTCATCCGATTGCTATGAAACTTTGGGGAATGGTTGAACGCTGGCCCGGGAAGTTTTCAAAGTTGAAGAAATTTGCGGAAAATGGTCAAAAAAACCGCGGAAATTTCAAAGTTTACGGTTGCGGTAAAACTTTGGGGAATGGTTCGACGCTTGACAGGAAAGGTTTCCCAGTAGAAGAAATGGGCGGAAATTGATCAAAAAACCGCGAAATTTGCAAAATGTTGGATTGTGATGAAACTTTGGGGAATGGACGCTTGCGACGGAATGGACGCCCGCGATGGTTTCTAAATTGAAGAAATGGGCGGGAAATGGTCAAAAAACCGCGAAATTTCAAGAACTTTACCGTTCATCCGACTGCGATGAAACTTTGGGCAATGGTTGGACGCTTGGCCGCTAAGGTTTCTAAGGTCCAATAATCGCGAAATTTGCTAAATTACCTTTTGAGTATTTATGAAAGCGCTTAATGCTTATATTACAATGCAGGCGTTGGTAAATAGAAGCTGTAGATTACAAGATCCAAAATATTGCGAAATTAGCTAATTTTTTATTTGAGACTGGATTATTGTGAAGATTTAATTGGCGGGAGTTATTAACCATACGGTCAAAAAAGTCACAAAATTTGCAAAATATTCATGAGTTTAGATCAGTGGTGTCCAAACTCACACAATGAAAGCGTTTCCTTGTGTGCGAAGCAGCGAAACACGAAGCCAAGGTGACGTTTTACTGCTTTACACTGAAAAAATAACAAATTAAATCGATGCGCAGCATAATTATATTGTATCACTAAATGAGCGACATTGTCTGGCCAGTCCTAAAGAACGTTAATGTAGTAGTTTTCTTTTTTGTCGTTGGAATCTCCGCAACTAAAAACTTGCCCATCTCTAAAATTTTTAAATCTCTCCCTCCCCTTTATTTCATTATAACCCCCGTGGCAAAGTTGGTAGTGCCTTTTAATAACATCAAAGGTAAAGCGACATGCAACGTAATGGCACAATAAACATTGAGCGTTACCATCCATATTCTCAATGAAAAATAATTCATTTTCCCAATTGAGATCAAACATTTTTTTCAGTGTAGTGTAAAAATCATGCGCTTTATGGTATTTCCTCATTGAATGCTGCAAAGCAACTGACCGGCCAAACACCGAAAATTGTGGTGGGGGGGGGGTGGGGCGGCGGGGGGTGGTGCGGGGTTGGGTTAAGCGCGAGCGTTCTATTTATAGAATACACAATCTCTCAAATGTGACGCTGCGACGCCGGCAGAATTTGGCTTGCCAACCACGCGTGGCTGCCTTTTCAAATTTTGGACATCGCTGGTAGATTAACATGAAGACTGGTTAATAGGGGTGTAATCTTCATACACAGACTAATAAATGGCGAAATCGACTCATCGGAGTTGGTTAGCCAAATAAATCTTAATGTTCCTTGTAAACTGTTCGGTAACTTTGTCCCCTATCTCTGAAACATTGTACTACAACTATGCCATGCAAGATCCGTTTTGTGTACTCTGTGCTGATTACAACAAACTCTACCGCTTAATCAATTCGGAACTTTCTCTTCCTGCTTTAAAAACCTCTATTTTGTACTTTTCGATCCGGTTTTCGTGTCGCACGTTGGCAACTGCGCCTCTCGGTCGGTTGGGCGGAAGGTGGGCTGCTATTTTGCCTGGGGGTCGCGCGTAACAGGCTTCGGCTTGGTGTCGCAAGGGACACTTGAACGTACTGTGCATTGTACGTCAACGTCCATATATCTTTAAAAGATCGAACGGTCCAAAATGTTTATATCAATTTGCAGCCAGCACTCGCTTAAATATAATCACTCTCATAAGAATCATA
This sequence comes from Lordiphosa collinella, assembly GCA_018904265.1. NCBI lineage: Eukaryota > Metazoa > Arthropoda > Insecta > Diptera > Drosophilidae > Lordiphosa > Lordiphosa collinella. Next base: position 116,887 of record JAEIFV010000716.1, on the reverse strand, counting down.
AGGACCCGGGCGACGCCGGGTATTCAGCTAGTTTTTTATAACACTCAAACATTTTCTTTATTAACCTGCTGAACTCATCAGCATGCGATATCACCTCGATTAGACTAGTACTGTAATATTGGATCTGGCAAGAAATTGGTTTCGTCATCTGATGCCACATGCACACTCCTGGAGTTGTGGAAAAAAAACTAGGTTGGATTTCGGGGAGCTAGGAAAAACTCAACCATTATTAAGCAAAAGCTGACTCTAATAGCTGGTGTACCAATAGGGTTCTGTGGAATCAAGATTTCTGGTATTCAAGATTGAAGATTGATCTGTTTGTGGTCTAATGACAAAAAATGGATTGAACACTTTCGTAAAATGGGTTTATAATATATAGGAAAATTTTCTATCTGTCCGCCGCTATCACGTCCTGGAGTCCGTAGTTTCGGTTCAAAGAGAGTATAGGCGCACGTTTGGCGGCGATCCTCCGACCAGATGGATCATAATGAGACTTGTTAACAATTTTGCCGAGCGTGGGACAGTCGAAAGAAGACCTTACCATCGAAACCCTGCAGCTCGAACGGAGGAAACAATCGCTGCGATAGCTGCAGCCATACAAAACAATCCAAGAGTTTCGACAAGGAACTTATCTGCTCAAATGGGTATAAGCAAACACTCATTGCAGTCAATTATGCACAATGATTTAAACTTATTCCCATATAAAATTCAAATGGCGAACAAACTGAACGCAGCAGACTTCCGATTCGCTTGGAATTTTTCCAGAAGATGCTTCAAATGGTGGAAGAGGACGAAAACATGTTGAATTGTCTTTTTATGTCTGACGAGACCCATTTCGACTTAAACGGCAACATAAACAAACAAAATTGTCGAAGATGGAGTACTTCCAACCCACAGATACTCCATGAGACGGAATTGCATCCACTTCGTGTGACAGAGTGGTGTGAAGTTTCATCGCGCTGCATTGTCAGGCCCTACATCTTCGAAGTAACGGTCACACCGTTACTGTTACTGGAGACCGTTACTTGAGCATGCTGAGAGAGTTTTTCTATCCAGAATTACGCCGAAAGAGAATTCCTTTCAAGTCTGTGTGGTTTCAGCAAGATGGTGCAACTCCTCACATAGCCCAGCCTGTTATGACAGAGCTGCGACGAAAATTTCCCAATAAGCTGATATCCAGAAACTCCACATTCCGTTGGCCCCCCAGGTCGTCCGACCTTACTGCACCTGACTTTTTCTTGTGGGGTTATTGAAAACATGAAGTCTACAAAACAAAACCGACAAATTTGAATGAACTAAAGCAATCCATTCGAGCAACAATTGCGGCTATTCCTGTGTCAACTCTCCAAGCAGTAATAAACAACTTTTTGATAAGATGCCGCACATGCATCAACGAGCAGGGAGGGCATTTAAATTCAATTATTTTTAGATCTAATTAAGCTATATTTAATAAAATTGAATGAGCTTTAACATGAATAAAAGAAAAATGAATTCCATACACTGAAAAAAAAGTTATTTGACTTTCTTAATGTAGCAATATTCATCAGCCACCCTGTACTAGACTAGCGCAGTGATGCATTACCTGTAGTTAACGACGCGACTGACGCTCAGTGATGCATCAGGTCGTTGGGCCTGGTAGTGCCTTGTCAGCAGCTGAACTACAGGGAAAGATAACATTTGGTAAAACCTTCATGCACCGTTGCATACCTTTCGGCTGGGCTGAAATCAGAGCTAAAAATAGAACTAATGGGATCTTGCTTTCCTTCAGTTCTCAAGGAATTCTATGTTGAATTAAGTAGCCTTTTGAATGTTCCTATAAAAATGAAAAGTGCAAATCTAGTTGTCAGCGCGCGAAAGTACACTAGAAATGTTGGGTATCTTCTCTGGTTAAAAAGTTTACTTATTTTTGTAAACTTGTGTTATTAAGGTATATGTTCTAAATTTGGTTTGTACCAGAGCTCGTAAATAACGATTGATCGTTTTTCCCTTTGCGGTCTGCTCAATAACAAAACCGAAAACACGCATGCACGCTTGCTCTCGCTCTGAGCAGAACACTTCTTTTCTCTTTGTTTTTGTTTTCAGTTGACTGTTCTCGGTTGAGCTGTTCTTGTTTTGCTCATTCAATAACAATTTATAGTGAGCGGTCCGACTGAGTGCTCTCACTTTAAGAGTCAGCAGATGAGCCATAGACCAATAATACTAAACAGCCAGATTGCTCTACCTCTCAAAATTGGGCTCTGTTAACTGATAGTCCGCGAAAAGATACTTAATGCAACAGTTCCCAAAGTATCTCGAAGCGGACTATGTCGGTAAGGATTTATATGCTGTCCTGTTGTGTTTTTTGGACGACTTAGGAACTTAGCTAGGTGGAAGGGAAACAGTGCGTTGGTGGGAAACCAAATGTTTTATGTTTTGTCTTAAATTTTGTGCAAGGGATAGTCCGCGAAGAGATACTCCAAGCAGTTACTGTAAATTACATTAGTGCTTTTTGCTTACAGAGCCAGTCGTTGGGTAAGACGGGCTGGCGGGGTGGAAAGCTATCGAAAATTAACAGTGAGTGAGCGAGGTGAGAGAGAATCACTGTTGTTTTACAGCGCTCTGCCGCTGCTAACAGAGCGCGGCCAGTGCTCTAGAGCATATTTACCTGAAAGACAGCAAGCCTCTATTTTTTTACAAATTGTACGGACAGTTCGATAAACGTAAAGGTACAAGAAATCGTAAAATACATAATAAATTCAGTCCAATCAATTTATGCAAAAAAAACCTTTTTGGGGACTTTTCCACCATTTAGCGTCGATTCGGTCAGCGAATGAACAGAGCAAAAGGGAATCAAAACCATTGGTTGCTCGTTGAGCAAAGAGCGAAATGTTCAAGACCCGATGAGAACGGCTTATCTTTGACTCTTTGCTCAAAGGGTCCGTAAATAACTGTTATTTTTGGACAACGAAAAATGGTCAATTGTTATTTGCTAGCTCTGGATGGTACGCATATTTTGGGCCCCCAAGACATCTCACCAAGATTCGATCATTTTAGTCCATTATTTTATATAGCTGCCATATAACCGATCAGGCCGACTTGCACAAATTTTGTGGTTTTTTAAGCAATTGAACTAATATTTGGTTTGTACGCATATTTTGGGTGTCCTAGAAGACTTACTAAATTTGACTCGATTTGCGGCACCATTTTATATAGCTGATCCGCCCGACTTGCACGAACTTTTTTGATTTTTAAGCAATTGAACTAAAATTTGGTTTGTATTCGTGTGTTTAGCACTTTAGACGACTTACCAAATTTGTTTGAGTAAAAAACACTATTTCTAAAAAAAAAAAACGATTTTTCAGAATTGCAACAAATATGATGTCTTTGTCGGTTTTTAAATGCAATTTTTTGGAAAAGACGCTAAAAGTAGCAAAAAGAAAATTTCCTCCAAATTAATACAAAAGGCAATCAAAACTCGAATATCGGGGATTACGGTGTTCTTAAAACTTAGCCAGGAACATTCCAAAAAAAATTGCTGGAGATTGTTTGCCAAAAAACTAACTGTGAACAAGTTAGAGACTGTCAAAAAGGCTTTATTCTCTGATAAATCATAAAAACTTAAGAAAAATTGTATATGAAACCATCGTGATACCTCAAAAAACTAATGATGCAGTTTTATTCCTAGGACCCAAAATTGCGAGAAACAGTCGACTTTGGTCATGTCTTCACTTTATTTTGAAAAAATTATCTAATTGACTTAAGAAAATGAATTAATACATTTTGAAATTCTTTCAAAGTTTTGGAATATGAAGTGTTGGAAAGCTTGTTAGTGATATGTAAAGTTTGATTGGAAATCATTTAATTTTTCTTGAAAATTTTTAAAATTTGCCTTATTTGACTTCGTATATAGAAAACGATGACTCTTAGTTTCTTAAGAAAATCCCCAGTGTTCAGATCGTATGCAAAATTATCGTAATGATTCATGTGGTTCGGCCTAATCGAAATTCTCAAAAATTACTCATACGCTCCGTTAGCCAATGAATCTTTTCTACTGAATTGTAACAAAAAGAGTCTCTTCTATTATCTTTAAGGACGCATTTAACTTGCCTTGTTCCCATTACAAGTAAGAATTTGTTAAATCAATTATGGCCTTTTTTTGTGCAGTGGTGATTGCCCCCTTTATACTCGAGTATTTACTTAGGTTCATTCCCAGCTGCAACCTCGAAGCGCATTTCATTTGCGCTTCTTAACAGGCAGCTGCCCCCTCACGACAACAACAAAGTAAAATAAAAATAATATCAGCTGCTTCTGCTATCAGCTCTCAGTCGCTGATGTCTGCCTTAGTGCGACGACTGCACTCTGCAGTTCAAGTTCAATGTCAAGCGCATTTTTATTTGTATTTACCTTGCTGTGTGTGTGTGTGTGTGAGTTTGTGTCTGTGTTATAAACGTACAAATTTTTTTGTTGCTGCCTCTAGTATACTTTACTCGTTATTGTATTTTTGCTTTAATTTGTTTTTCTTTTATTTTTGTGTTTGCTTATTTACGTTGCGAGTTGTAAATAGCAAAAGGTTTAAAGGGAAATGAATTAATTCGGCAAAGTTCAGGAAATTGGCTAAAGACCTTGCTTTGACTTCTTCAATCCATTGGATTATTGATTTGATTTAATGTTTGTCATTCTTAAAACTAGAGTTTAATTAAAGTATCTTTCTTTCATATTGTATTTAAAGCCTAACAAAAAGAAGATCCATTTACTGACCTCTGCCTACTCATTTTTCCACTATCCTCTATGGTGGCCTCTTACATTGCTCACGTATAAAAACCTCACACAAACTGTCACCAGGCTAGTACTTATATATCGCCATATCTAACGACCTTTGGATGAAAAACAAAAACAAAAAGCTCTCAGTCAACCCACGCTCAAGGACAACTGGCGCATAATTCCAAATAAATTGAGGAATGGACTCTAGTCTTGGAGAGGCGGGTGGAACTGAGCACGCGGCACATAAATGAAATTTATTATATGCTGCGCAAATATTTCTATATATTTTGACGTATAATTCTTATATTTTTTTTTGTTACTTTGTCTATTTATTTGGCGAAACGATGCCATCTCATTCACTCATTTGCCTTTGGTTTGGGTTCCTATGGGCCCCACGGGAATCTATCAGCAAAGGCTTAGCGCGCAGAACCAGACCAGAAGATGTAGGAGCGGGGGTTTTGTTGTGTGTGACCAACTGGTGGAATGTACTAATACCCTATAACAAGCTCAGCAAAAAACATTTAATATAATTCGATAATGATTAAATGCGGTAGGTGTTTCATTTTGAAGTAAATGAAATGTATGTACATAGTCGCCATATCTGGCAGCCCTTAAAACCTGAATTCTAGCGAAATGATTTGGCTTAAGTTTCTTGTGTTCTTGAAAATGACTAAGGCCGAATCAAATTTAAGCTATTTTGGAAAAAGGTTCGTCTTTAAAAACTACCTTATCAGCCTGTTCTCAATTCCACTTCCACAAAAGTTTTGTGACTTAGAGACCAAATTTAGTCCCAAAATCGGTTTGAAAGCTCAAAATTTGAGAACAAGGCTGTAGTATTATCTTCTTGAGGAGCATAAATAGTTCTCTCAATTGGTAGTTAAAATGTGTCAAGTGTCAAGTGATATTTCAATTTTCTTTGTTAACGGACGGAAATTTTGGCGGCGAAGCATGATATCAGCTGGCAGTTTTTTGATAATTTCCCTTTGCCTTATCACATTGATTCAATGCAGGGTTGAGTTTTTATATCAAGCGTGGAAATTTTTAAATGGTCTTACAGCAGTTCAATAAATTTAAAAGCAATTGCACGCAATCCGGAGCCTCGAAGTCCGTGATTTCGATAGCTCTTTTCGTGATTCATTTTTTTTTAATCTTTCTGAAATCTTTAATTTGAATCTTTCAAATCTATAGCGTTGGCGACTGCGCTCTATTGCAAGCTTGCCAAAATCAAGGGTTACAATGCGATAGTTATTGTTATGTAAGAACAAAGCGAAGAACTCCGTGAAACAGACTAAATAGTGAAAATTTGAGCTGAGTTTTGAAGATGCTTCTTCAATTTGGAAACACGGACTAATTTTATACATATATCAAGACAACTTTTAAAAATCTTAAAAAAAAAGCCTCAAGGCAAAAGTGAATTCTGTAAGTGTTTTTAAAGCTGTGAATAAAACTGCTCCAAGGCCTTTTTGGACCTTAACTTCTAAGAGCGCGATGATATTAAAAAAGTGTAAATTTAGTACAATTTAAAACACAATGGTATATTGCCTAGTTAATTTTGTGGATTTTTTAAACTGGCAGATAAATTTCAGAATTTGTTGAACTTGGGGAAAAATGAAATTTCTCAGAAAAAATTCTCTAAATAACTTTGGTTTTTTTTCGTGATCGTTATTCATCTCAGACTACGTAGACATAAATTTGGTTTGAATTCGGACAAAGTTGTCATCGTTATGTGATACAATACGTTTTCATATAAAGGTCTTAGTCCAACAATATTAAAAAGGAGCTGGATACCTAAGTGATTCTGCTCCTCGTTTTCAACAATGAAATATTGGGTGGCTGAGTTTAAGCGAGGTCGTTTGAGCTAAGATGAACATCGTAATGGGCGTCCAAATCAGGTGACCACTTTAGAAATGATGGCCAAAATTAGAGAAAATGTGTATTGAGTGACCGGCGATTGAAAAGTTCGTGAGTTAGCTGAATGTGCAGGCATTTAAAAAAGTGCGGTACATCGCATATTGACACGAAAAATTTGACATGAAAAAGTTATGTGCAAGATGGTGCCGCGTTTGCTGTTCCATCATGACAATGCGCCGGTTCACGCCTCTGCCGTTGCAATAGGCTAAAATTAATGAATTAAAACTTGAATTGCTACCCACGCCCCTATTCGCTGGGAAAAGTGTATCGACATAAAAGGATCCTATGTTGAAAAAAAAAAAATTATAAATGTTTGTGTTTTAGTAGTTAGGTCGGCTACTTCTGGGACCGCCGTCGTACCATGCACTGTTGATTGGAAATTAATAAGATTTATCGTATTCATCCGTTACAAAATTCATGAATTTGTACTCCTATTTTTTAGTTCCAAAACCGCGGACAAAGTTTTCAAAAAATTTAAATGGGCCACTTTTCAGATTTGACAATACCACGGAATTTTTTTAGCTGATGATGTCTTTTAACCACCTAAATAATACAAAAAAATCAGTTTTTTAAAAGTGGTACAACAATACTACTAGTTTATTTTAGTCCTCACCACCAGTCAATTTAAAAATATTGGTCAGCTTCTCGGCATTCTCAATGATTCTCGACATGAACCTTGCATTACTTAAATTAAATATAGCTGCAGCTATATGTGGGCAACAGCCAATAGTCCGCATGCTATTAGGGCAGCTACAATACAATTTATTATGCATAGAAAAGGTCAGACTTTCTTTGAAGTACTCCATATTTATGATGAGATCTGTACTTTGTTACTACGCTAAATAAAAAACTGATATGACCAACCAAAAAATATTTTAAGTTCGTTTTAGGAGAATTCGGGAAAGTCTAATACATCAGTACTGTTAATACTAGCGAATTTACTTTTTTTATAACATGGTCTGTGCAGCAGCGACTGTTTGTCGGAACATAGAGGCCCTTTGCTGTGAAGCATTGCAGCCTAGCTTCTTTTCTGACAACCATTAAATGATTCATTTTTCGACATATGCAACAATACTTATGTGTTGAAATCAATCGCGAAATTATTAGGGTTTTCATTTCTTCCTCCTCAACATTACAATTAGATGAAGATCACCAGACACGAATCCCTTACAACATGTATGGCATCTGCAGAAAAGAAAAGTTCGAAACATCATATAACATCCAAGGATTCTCTGAAATACGTTTTAATGACAGAATTTGCAAATATAACGTCAGACGACACTGCCAACTTGGTAGGAAGTATGCGTCGGCACTTGGAAGGCGTAATTAAAGCCAAAGGAGGCTTTGCCAAACATTAAAAGATCCAAAATCCGGCATACAACATTGATTATGATATTTGTGCCAATACTTTTTATACCCTTGCAGAGGGTATTATAAAATTGTCCGGATGTTTGTATCGCATAGAAGGAAGCATCTCCGACCACATAAAGTATATATTATATATTCTTGATCAGCACGACGAGCTGAGTTCATTTAGCCCTGTCCGTCTGTCCGTCTATTTCTATGCTATCTCCTCCGTCAGTTTTAAAGCTATCCTCACCAAACTTTGCACGAAGTCTTTTGGTACAAATACGCCGCAAATTTGTCGGAACCGGCCGTATAGAATGACTATAGCATATGGCTGTCACAGGAACGATCGGGTCGAAAAACTAGTTTTAGTGATTAAAACTTTTTTTAATGGAAATGCCTCCAAAGTACGTATTTCTTAGTTTACAATGCTTTCCCATGATTTCACTAAGTTTGGTCGAAATCGGATGACTATAGCATATAGAAAACGGACGCTCAAATAGTTCTAGTGAGAAAAACTTTTTTTTTTTACTGAAAACGTCCTTATCATTGGAATAAACTTATTTTTTAACTTTCATACAATTCCACAAAGTTTGGTCGAAAACGGATGACTATAGCATATAGCTCCCATAGGAACGATCGTTCGAAAAATTATTTCGAATCAAGAAAACTTTTTGTTTTTAATGAAAACGTTCTTTTTATTGGCATATTCTTATTTTATGTACTTTAACACATTTCTACAAAGTTTTATTTAAATCGGATTAATATAGCATGGTGTTCAAAAGTATCGCGAATTTTGTGTTTTTTAAAAAACTTTTTATTTAAACAAAAATATCTATTTTGTCCCCTTCAAAGTAATCCCCACGAGATATTATACACTTGTGCCAACGGTTTTCCCAATCTTCGAAGCACTTCAAAAAATCATTTTTTTATCTTGTTCAGCTCCTCCTTCGATGCCGTCTTTATCTCGTCAAGCGTAGCGTAACGTCGTCCTTTCATGGGCCTCTTCAGTTTAGGGAACAAGAAAAAAGTCACAGGGGGCCAGATCTGGGGAATACGGTGGCTGCGGCATCATTAGTGTGTTGTTTTTGGCCAAAAAGTCGCGCACAAGCAACGATGTGTGAGCAGGGCGTTATCGTGGTGCAAAAGCCAATTTTTGTTCTTCCACAAATCCGGGCGTTTCTGGCGGATTGCTTCGCGCAAATTGCGCATAACTTGCAGGTAATATTCCTTATTGACCGTTCTTCCCTGTGGCAAGAACTCATGATGCACCACGCCCCCTGCAATCGAAGAAAACTGTCAGCAAAACTTTCACATTCGACCGAACTTGGCGCGCTTTTTTCGGTCTTGGTTCGTGCGGCAGCTTCCATTGAGATGATTGAGCTTTGGTTTCCACGTCATAACCATAAACCCACGATTCGTCACCAGTTATGACCCTCTGGAGCAAATTTGGGTCGTCGCGGACAGAGTTTAACATCTCATTAGCAATGTTCATGCGATGCTGTTTTTCGTCGCAATTGAGCAATTTTGGTACGAATTTCGCGGCGACCCGTCTCATGCCCAAATCATTGATAAAAATCGAATGGCACGAGCCAATCGATATGTTTAGGTCCTCAGCAACTTCTCTAACGGTGATTCGACGATTGGCCAATACCATTTTCTCCACTTCATTAATTTTTTCGTCTGTTGTTGAAGTGCTCGGGCGTCCGGCACGCTCTTCGTCGTTCACATCTTCTCGGCCTTCTGAGAACATTTTGTACCACCGATAAACGTTGCTTCGGTCCAAGGTAGCTTCTCCGTATGCCACAGTCAACATTCGGAATGCATCCGCGCACTTAATTTCGTTTTTCACACAAAATTTGATACAGGTTCTTTGATCCATTTTTTTGGGTAATAGGTAAAAATCGAAGACGATCCAAAACACGTGCAAGCAAAGCAGCTGTCAACAATTAAGTGAACATTCAAAACGGCCGAGCTTGTCGGCATAAGTGAGAGACATGAGTACCAACATAACGCCACAAAAAATCGAAATTCGAATATACGTAACCCGCGAAAATTTGGAAAAGCATCATAACTCCCAAATGGGACAGTTTTATGAGATAGAAGGTGTCACATGTTTGAAATTTGCTACACCCCCTTCTGCACCGCAATTTGGAAAAGCATCATAACTCCCACAGTTTTATAGATGGAAGGTTCATACCTTCTGGTCATATTAAGTAATCAGTATTATATATCGATCCGTGAACACGGACTTTGAATTGGTTAAGATCAGATGAACGGCTAAAGACTTCTTGAACCGGAATGCTTGGCCATGGTTCTGGTTTATAGAGGCAATCACTTTGCAGACTCAACTTACCATCCGTTTCGGAAGACTCAAAGCGTCAGATCCAAGCCGGCTTGCTCCCTTGATTACAAAAAGTCAGTTAGATCAACGAACAAATTGTTTCATAGACGGTAGCAAATCAGATAAGTTTCACTTCAAATATTATTCAATTAATATTCTTACATAATATTCCCAACGAATGTTATTTTTTTTAAGGCAAGCCTTCCCTCCCAAATCCACATTGCCTTCCTTCAATTATAGCGTATGGCAAACTTTATTCATACAACCACACACCGTATAACCAGAGGCCTATGCTGACGACAATGGTTTTATGAAACGGCTCTTCACATGCGTACACACGCGCTCTAGTTGGTCGGGTAAGTTGTGGGGAGACGAGGAGTGGGTGGGCGCGGGAGCGGTAGCGGTTCACGCATTGCGTGCGGGATTTATTTTAGCGCGTGCTCTCATCAACCGCCCCCTGCGTATGCCGCTCGCTCCCTTTTGCTCCCGTTCAATCATCTGCTAGAACTTTTCGCTAATTTCGTCTAATCAGTTAACCTTGAATATTTCGTTATTTTTTTTTTAATACATTCTCTCTCGTATATATCGTATATTGTACGAGTATTTGTTTTTTATTTGTTGTCGTTGGAATTTGGTCTGTCGTTTGGGAGTGATGAGCGCTTGAGTGAGTGTGTGTGTGTGTGTATTAATTTATTTGAGGCTTGTTTTATTTCAAGGTGAAATATGCGAAAAAAGTACCCAATCGAAATAAAAGAATCGAAAGGAAATGGCACAAATGAAAGGCAACATTTTGCCACATATTTTCTAACTAAAAAGAAATTGAAATTCTATATCCCAGGCATCTCATTGATTGACTATTCCATCCCCCTTTCTATCCCACAACTTGCATTTCCTGCTTGTCACTTGTCACTCATTACTCATACGCCGCATTGCACACACTCAGTTAATTTGTTGTGGCCTGCCTTAGCTTTGACATTGACTTTGAAGATAACAAAGAGGTGGAAGTGAGTATATTTGTATGCTTGTACGTACAAGTGTCTCTCTTCCTCTCTTTTTCTCTAAAATTAGAATATTTTTTGCACTGTTATCGGTAGGAGAGGGGCAAAGGAGTGACGTCTGCCTATCGCTTGACATCGACTATTGTTATCTACACGCGGCACTGGCACTCATGCTAGTCAGACGCCTCAATAGAGCCCCACCGGCCCCCTGAACGCTGCCACGATGATTTGATTATTTCGGCAAATTCATTTCGCGACACTTATCGCCCCAAGGTCACGGGCAAAATTCCAAAACACACAGGCGCGACATTGAAAATAATCGTTTGCGGCTAAATGTGTAGAAGAAGAAGACGACACCGTCATGTATATACTTAAACGTATACAACACATATGCAGAAAGTGATAAGCTTTAGCAATTGTAAATACTGATGTATGACTAGACTAGCAAATGGGCGGTGGCAAAGGGCAGCTCCGTTTCCAGGGGATTACCTAAGTACAGACAAAAGTATTTCTTTTGTAAAGCCGGTCACTTAAATTACTTAAGAAAATATTTTGCAGTCACTTTTTTAATGTTATAAAGAGACTTTCAAGAAGAGCGTGTTGATTTTAAAAACCTCCCATGAAACCTCCGATGAATAATATTATCATCACTAACTTCATTTTCCGTTCATTTTAGCCTCAGTTTCTAAAAATAGCATCCGAATCATTGGTTCACTCATTTTTTCTTCTTAATTGGACCTTACTTTTCTATGGGATCTATACTATATAGATGTCTGATTTCGACCAAACTTGGTGAAATCATGGAAAAGCTTAATACACTATTAATTACAAAATTTGGAGGCGATCCCATTTAAAACAAAAAAGTTTTTCTCACTAGAACTTCTTTTACGACCGATCATTCACACTGCAGCTATATGCTATAGTCATCCGATTTTAATAAAACTTTGTAGAATTGTGTAAAAGTATAAAAAAAATAAGTGAATGCTAATGATAAGGACGTTTTCATTAAAAACAAAAAAGTTTTTCTCACTAGAACTAGTTTTTCGACCGATCGTTCCTATGACAGCTATATGCTATAGTCATCCTATATCGACCAAACTTAGTGAAATCATGGGAAACGATAGTGAACTGAAAAATACGTACTTTGGAGGCGTTTCCAGTAAAAACAAAAAAGTTTTTCTCACTAGAACTAGTTTTTCGACCGATCGTTCCTATGACAGCTTTATGCTATAGTCATCTGATCCGGCCGGTTCCGACAAATGTGCAGCGTATTTGTACACTCAGAATTTTTTTTTATTAGATTTAAGAAAATTTCGCCATAAAATGGATTTGCCCTTAATTTAAGAAAATTTTCCTAAATTGGTGAAATTTTTAACCTGAATTTTTAAAAACACTAACCATTAAAATATAAAGCCCTAAAATTGAGAAAAAATTTCCTTAAATTAAAAAAAAATCGATGCACTCGTCTTTACCTAAAAGTAGGCAAAAAAAACGATGCACTCGTCTTTACCAAAAAATAAGAAAAACGATCCACTCGTCTTTACTTAAAAAGAAGAAAATAATTTCCTAAACTTTAGGAAAGATGCTTGCAGTAACGAGCTTCGCGTTTGACGAAAAAATGTATTTGAGACCTCAGTGCATTGTAAAAAATATCGAAAAAATATAGAAAATTTTAAAAACAACATAACTAAAAAACAAAAGAAAAAAAAAGAGAAAATAAAAAAAAATTGTATGTCAATGCCTTGAATGGGATTCGAACCCACGACCTGGCGGCTGCCCGGCAAATGTCTTGCCATTCTACCACCGGTCTTGATTGCATTCTTTACTGTCATTTCGCTACCGTCTCGCGCGACACTGTTGTATCGGTGAGTGTTAAGATGTCCGTCGTTCGTGTTAGAGTGCCGAGGTCCTGAGTTCGAATCCCAGTAAGGGTAAGTAAAAAATAAAATAAATAAAAAAAAATTGTATTTAATAAATTATCACAGCAAAAGTAAGGTGGTGGGCTTGGTGTGGGCGCCTGAGTGGGTGGGGAGAGCAGCAGCAGCAACACAACACCCCCCACCACCCACCCACCCCCACCACCCCCTTTTAAATTTGTCTTTTGTGTGAAACGGCTTTCTATATTTGAGAAATTTTTTTCTAAATTTGATTAACACAAAACCCTTGTTTCAAGAAAAATAAAGTTGTATTTTTTGTAGAAAGCCTTTTCTAAAAGTAAAGATAGTTAACCCTAGGCGCGAAAATAAGGGCGATTTTCTCAATTTTAGGGCGATTTTGGCCCTTTTTAGAAAGAAATTTTTCTGGGTGTACCAAAAGACTTCGTGCAAAGCTTGGTGAGGATAGCTTTAAAACTGACGGAGGAGATAGCTTAGAAACAGACGGACAGGTCTAAATCAACTCAGCTCGTCATGCAGATCAAGAATATATATACTTTATGTGGTCGGAGATGCTTCCTTCTATGCGTTACAAACATCCGGACAATTTTATAATACCCTTTGCAAGGGTATAATTAATTTGGCGAATTGGACTTTTGGCCGCCCAAATTCAGCAAGATGCTTTCTTTTGGTACATTTAGATTTAGACATTTTTTCTCTGAGTATGAAACTGTGGGATATATGACGTTTTTCGTGTACAAATTTTTGCTTTTATAAAACAAAACGGTCTTCTCAGGAAAAATTTTTAAAAACTGGCTTTTGTCAAGCCAATTAACTGTATATATGTAACCCCTTAAGAAAATCCGCTGCATAATATTTTCCCCAGTATTCTGCTGCAGAAGTCTTTATCCACTATTTTGATTGCGGATGTCTTCCTATCAGATAGATAGCAGACTTATACAAAAATATTATTCGAATTACAGGTTGCTTTAGGCTCTGAACTTTCTGTTCCTTTGTATTCGAGAAACTAATTTAATAAAAGTTGTAGTTCTATTTGTAGAATAATAAGCGAAAAGTGTATTGGGTTTGATACACAGAGAATTCAAAATATGTATCAAGTACATTTAAATTTAATTTTCCTTCTCGTTTGGAAGGGATTTCCAACATACTACCTTTATGTAGCTTTTCTACATTTCGCGTTTACTTTTCGTATTTCTACATGCGAGCCCAGATTAGTTCCACAAGGGAGCTTGGGGAGAAGGGTAGTACGTATAGGAATGAGAGGAAGGGACACAAGAAGGGCAAGGTCTTCCTTCTGAAAAATGTTGAACTTAATATTCTTTTCTTCACTTACCTAGTCTGGGATTAGAACTCACAACTTACTTACCTTGTCTCGGGAATTCAGACACAATTGCCGGCATCTTAGCTCATACGACTATCAACCACTCGCGCGGAAATGCCGCAAATCACAGTTATAAACGGAAGCGACAAGCGACGATGAGCGAGTGGAATCAATAACATGTTTCGTCTAGGTTTTCTAAATAGAGCATGCAGCACTTGAAATTCTTAACGTTTATTTAGAAAACCTACATGGCAAGTGTGACAAATAGTTTTCTAAATGAAAATTAAAACTTTTTTGTACTGATTTTAAGCTACAATTTTCGTGCAGAATTTCCACAGGTGCTTGAAGGCTTTCAATACCTAAACGATAATGTAGAAATCCTAAATTTTCGTCTGGTATTTGTATTGTTGTATAAAAAATCCAAAAGTAATTTGAAAATAATCTGGTTTTCTCATGTCGTGTACTATTTGCCTTTGTCTACGCAGCACCTTTTTATTTCTACTAGTATCATGTAGTTTCTATATCCGCTACTCGTTTTTTACTCTACGGTATGCTAAAGTCGTGCAAATGTATGTAACAGGCAGAAGAAGATGATTCCTTCCATGCGTTCCAAACTTCTAACAAAATTATAATACATTTTTCAAGTGTATAAACAAGAGAACTGCTAAAACTAATTGAATGGTATAAATTTTCATGTTGACAAATTTGTTTGAACCAAACGGAAACACTTTTAACTGCTTCTGGACCGCTTCAGTATTATCGAAAGGACTTCAGTTTGGTTCGCGGAGCAAAGTATCATACCTAAGAACATAGTTTAACAAGAAATAAGCATCGGCCAAGAATGTATTATCAAAAAATAAACACAGCTCTGTAATTTAGACTAATAGCCTATTTCCACTATAGCAAATATGTACATATTGTCACATTTTATCACATATCAAAAAATATGTAACATTTTTTCCATAGGAAAAAAAATAAAATAAATAATAAAAAAAGGGTATGCCACCACGGGGACTTGAACCCACAACCTCGGCGTATGAAAAATATAATCTTCCCACTAGGCTACAATGCTTCTACATTTTTCTTTGAAATAAATAATACTAAATTCCAAAAAAGCTTTTGGCATTTCAAAAGTTACTTTGTTGAAAAGTTAGGATAGGAACAGGTTTTGAGGTTCTGGTACAGAGTATAATTATTGGACTTGATTTTTGGAATCAGCGGAAGGTAAAACATATGAAAAGACTATCAAGTGATTATTTATTTGGAAACTATTGTTTTTTGTGTAATTGAATTTTTTGTAAACATATATAAAATTTCATCTGAGTTATAAATTATCTTTAAAGCGGCATATCTCCGTCTTGATTCAAACGACACTTCTCCGCGCTGAGCTATGTCGTTTTGAAACAACATATCTCCGACGCTTCACAGACGACAAATCTCCGCGAGAAGCTAAGTCGTTCCAAACGCCATATCTCCGCGCGGAGATATGTCGCTTTAAAATGTTCTGGGCGGAGATATGACGACCGAGTATGACGCAATGCCTTTAAAAACACCTAAGTAGGCCTTGCCAAAATTTTAAACTCCTCAACTTAAATCCAATTTCATTGTAAGCAATTCAGTTCATTTCTAGCTGTTGTGCTGTGCACAACAAATAAATTGATCAATCTTTTTTTTCTATTTTATTTTTTTGATTTCTTTCACTTTGCACTCAAAAAACGAGCCTACATGGAATCGCTATCAGTCTTCTCTTCTAGGCAAATAGCGCATTCATATGGTTTATCAAAACCAGAAGGAGCATCGCTTTCGTCCGCCTTCGTAAGATCAATGATCTGTATGGAAGTATCGAAGTATTTGCCTTTTATAAATTTAATAAATTTTTTCTTCATGTGTTTTCTTTTTCGAACGCTCTGAGGGAAATCACTAAGCCCATTGATTTAGAAGACGAGTCTTAAATAAAACACAATTGTATTCTTGTGAGTGATCCACCTCGGCTCAACTAGAAGCTCTGGTAATTGAATGATTCTTTATTTCGATTGTGGTACTTTTTTGGACCAGTGCAATATTTACAATCTACACAAGTTTCATTGGTTTTTTATTACTTATGTTATCCTTCTTTGAGGGTTGATTAGTTATTCTATTTGCGTGTGACAAGTACACTTGAATCCCACGCAGGTACATGGTCTCAAATGCCCTTGTTCTTTGAACAGTCTGATCGAATATTTTTTAAATGGCATTTCAGACACTCGCACCAATCAAGCATTCCTTTACCAAGCCAGGAATAAGAGACAGCTTAAAGTACTGTTCGAGGCTTAACAGAAGATGCGTGGTCCGCCAAGAACGCAATACAAATTTGATTCGCAGGTAGGGATCCGTGAGAGTGATTCTGAAATAGTGGTGGAATCAAGTAAATGTTTTAAATGTGTAGAAGGGTCACATTTGAGAAGGGATTGCCCAAAAAAGGTTTTCAAATGATTTAGATGCAATCAGCCAGGTTATAGAGCAGCCCAGTGCAAAGTCGAAATGGAAGTAAAGAAAGAAAAGGCGGCAAATTCGGTACGGGAAGATAATGGAACAAAACCAACTAGTGCGTTCTCTTCTTCCGGATTAGAGCTATAAACTGTTCTGCACTCGGATTTAATTTTCCATGGACTAGTTAATACAGGAGCAGACTTGAGTTTGTTGAGTCGCAAAGTTTTTCTCAAGTTAGAGGTCGACCAGCTGACAGGTAAGCAAAAATGATTAACAGGAATTGGAGAGAGTCAGATTGTTACTTTCGATGGTATTACAATTCCTGTGCAGATCGACGGTATCGAAATGTATATTGAATTTTATGTAATGGCAGATGAGGACATGGACTTTGATGCTATTTTGGGCAGAACAATTTTAGAAAATGTCGACTTAATAGTGACGAAAGATAAAACTGAGTTTGTGCGCAGGACCAAGCCAGATAATAAGAGTCGTCAGCTTAATAGTCGAGAACCGATTGGGTATTGCTCCGAGTTGCTTGTTGAGAAGGAAAAAGTACATGACGTACTGTTGGAAAAGTCCGGAAAATATAAACAGTTGTTTGAAAGAAAAGGAAACTTTTGTCGACGAATGAGTTACAAGTTGATCAGCATCTAATAGACTATTTCCACAATAGCAAATATGTACATATTGTCACATTTTATCACATATCAAAAAATATGTAACATTTTTTCCATAGGAAAAAAAATAAAATAAAAAAAAAAAAAAAGGGTATGCCACCACGGGGACTTGAACCCACAACCTCGGCGTATGAAAAATATAGTCTTCCCACTAGGCTACAATGCTTCTACAATTTTCTTTGAAATAAATAATACTAAATTCCAAAAAAGCTTTTGTTGCTACTTTGTTGAAATTTAAATGAAAATGTACATATCATATGGAAACGCTCAGAAAAAAAATATGTACATTTCGAAATATGTGATTATAGTGGAAATAGGCTATTACCCGTAACTTTATCCCCTTATCTCAAAAACTTTGCACTGCCAAGTTTGTCTTAAACAAGTCGTTCTGGGTGTTCTTTGGTGATTACTGTAAACAGACATGCCCAAAAGTAGCATAGGGCAGAGCACTCACAAATACTCTCAAGGGAAAACACCAATACATCGTTGTTGGTCAGTTTGTTAGCACGCACAAACACCAATCAAATAAGAGAAATAACCCGGTTTTTGTACTAAGCCACGCACACACACGAAATCGTTTGCATGTGTGTCGTTTTGTATGCCTCGCGCTCTGCATGTATACGACCATTGACTTCTAATCTTCGATGCAATTACAAAAACAAAACGTAGCCAAAGAGCATAAGGCTGGGCATCGCTGCTGTAAAGTCTACTGAGAAATCAGCTCGAAAGTTTCTATTCCAGCCTTAAAAAACACTATTTTAATAAGGTTTAGCATTTTCCTTCGAGCTTTCGAGCAAATCTTTTGGTTCCGTTGGGCGGGAGGTGGGCTGCTATTTTGCTTAAATTGTTGACGTTGAAGCCTATTGCCTTTTGCTGTAATTCCAAGCCGCCTCACATAAATAAAACACCAGTCTTAAGTTTTTTTTTTCATAATTTTTGTTGATATATTTTAAATACTTATTTTCATATATTTTTATTCACATATTCCATTTCCAAGTTGGGTTTGTCTTCTGTTTGGTTAAAAACAAACGTTAATATTATGTTATTTCACATATACAAAGTATTTCTGTTAATCTTTGTGGAGAGTTGACCAATAACCCAATTTAGTTGCCTGCCTCTGGGCGAACTCTGCTTCGTTCGTTTTAAAAACTCTTTTAAATATTTATTTGCTTAAGTTGCCGCAATTTGATTTGAAAATATACATACATATAATATATATATATATATTGATTACGCTTAATTGTCGCAATTTCATTGTTTCAGTTGTCGCTGTCCCGTACGGAGAAAACCTTATGACTGTGTTTGTCCTCTACCCAAATACAATGTTCAAGTTTTTACATAAAATATTTTTTGGTTTAAATACACAATTACAATACATTTTGTTTTGTTTTTTGTTTACTTGCTGGCTAAAAATTACGGACAATGTTTTACATACACATACACACACACACACACAAAATCGCTATATAGTAGTATGTGTATATATATAATTATTGAAGTGTGATATTTTTGTTTACGTTTTCTGTTCTTTGCATAAATTTTAAAAGAATATATTTAATATATTTATTTTTTTTTAAATTTATTTTAATTTTTTTTTAGTATTTTTCTCTTTTTTGTTGTGGTGTGTGTTTAAGAGTTCAAGTCAACGTTGTGTTATTTTTTTTTCTTTTAGTATTTTTTTTTACATTGATATTTTCTGTTATACATTTGCGGTTTTGGAAAAAAAGAGGTTACCAATTGAACGTTATGTGAACGACAATCAAATTTGTTTAGCAAAAGCTTCTAAGTGTTGGAAATTTTTCAAAAGTTCGAAATGAATTTGGTGCGTATCATATTTCCTTTCTTTCAAAGGACAATTTTGTACAGCTGTTCCAAGTACTCTAGAACCAAAGCCAGAGCCAAAGTTTACACGAAAGGGAAACTTGAAGGGAAATTCAATGTGGATTTCCGACTTTACATTGTGCTGTCTGTGTGCAAAGTTTGTTCGGTAGACCTCTTGAGTTCTTTTTTCTTTGCTAAAACTCGAAAAGATGAGAAACGGCCTTACAAGTGAATCGCAAGGCAAAATTTCAATGTGGACCTGTGTGTGCGAATTCTGTTGAAAAAACTTTGCACATAGCCAGCACTCATATGTAAAATCTTAGGTCATTGCATTGCAAATTTCTACTTAAATTTCCTGGATATTTAATTCAATGGCCGTTACTTAGCTTAACGGCAGCGGTTCTGCTTTCCAGCCGCATCATCAAAAACCTACAAGCAATTCTACTTTTTTCATATTCTTGGCTTTAATTCTTGAAAGGCAGATTTCACATCTTCTAGATAGCTGCTTTGTGTGTCAGATAAACTCACAATTTACACTGTTATATGTTAGTATATGTGACAGATAGTGCTATGTAGGAGATGTGAAATCGGCCCCAAGTATCTTTTTCTTTAAAAGTCAAATAGCTAGCAAATCACTTGTAGCTTTTATATGAAATACAGCCGATATCGATCCGACCTCATTGACTCATTTACTTACTGAGCGAACTTTCATTCTACGCACAGCCTAAACTTAGAATGAAGTTGCCATATGACCGAATACTGTAACTTTCCAGATATACTTTCCAACCAACGATTTGGGGAACATGTCCAAAAAAATTGGTACGATATTTGTAATTATCCGACCGACTTGATGCCTGGTTTCCCTTCTAAGTATGCAAAATAAAATGACTTATTGGTTTCCGAACTAACAAAATCCGTATACAAGGGAAGTGAAATTCATGATATTTCCCATTTGTTTAAAATATTATGGGAAGCATTCGCTTTCCTTATTAGGAATGCAGACCGATAGGGAATTGGAACTGGTTCAGTGTAGTGGATGATGGAGTTTATAAGCCACCGGTTCGGTTTTTAACATGGTTTTCGAATGAAAACAGAAAGCTGTTTCGGTTTGGTTCAGTGGTTTCATTTTAGTATTCGACCATTATAGATTACTTTTAGAAGTCGCATAAAACTTTCGGTTTAACTTGCATAAAAAAACAGATATAAAAAAAACAAAAGAAAGAAAAATAAAAAAAAATTAAAAAAAAATTTTTTTTAAATAAAAAAAAAAATTTTTAAATTTAATAAAAAAAATTAATAAAATAAAATAAAAAAATTTTTTTTTTAAATTAATAAAATAAAAAACCAAAATTTTCTCGTTACTAAAAAAAAAAAAAATAAAAAAAAAATTGCAGTAAACATTTTTCCAAGGAAAGAGTTCATGAACTATCAGTAAAGAGACGGAAATTGCAAAGGAAGGTCCATATCAAGTGTTGTTAAAACACTGGCGCCCGAGCAATTCAAGTATAGTTGAGTTCTCTTAGGAAATTTCCGAAACTCACACGATTTTGCCTTAAATTATGAATAAGCTGTTTGGTCCGTCTTGGTTCGGTTCGATTCAGAGGCGCTTTGCATCCATGTTCCTAATTTAGAAGAATGAAAGCCGGATTTTGTTGCATCCGAATAACAATAAGTTTAACTTAGAAGCAGAGAGACCTGCAACAAGCTCCTAATGTTCGATCACCCTCGTGCGTTTACTTGGTTGGACTCGTCGCCTTGGTTCGACACACTCGAAATGATCGCAAGCACATTAAGTCAGATTTTCTGTCATTTTCTCAGTATAGCTTTTTTCCCGTTGAAAAGTCGGAGAAGGCACCGAAAAAGTTGCGTTCTAAAAACAAATCCAAACTAAAAAGAGCAACTTGTAACAGCTGTCTCTGCCTAAAAAGAACTACTTTCAGCTAATCAATCTAATTCTTTAATTGGATCTTTAGAAGTTGTCAATCACATCCGGATTCAAGAAAACATACAAAACTAAAGTTGGCAAACTGAAACATAAAAAAATATCCCTGGAAATCAAATAAAAAAACATAAAAATTTTTTTTTTGAAATTTTTGAAAACAAATTTTTTTTATTGATTTGACAATACAAATTTTCTGTTTAGATTTTCTCTTTGTTTTTGTTTCTTTTGTTGTTGTTTTTGTTGTTGTTGTGGTTTTGTGTTTTTTCTGTTCTCTAAGCTTAGGTAAAAGTAATTAATCATAATAATTCATAATCATAATTATAAGTAATTAATTAATGTAATAGTTTTTTGCTACCGCAAGTGGTTGTTGTTGTTGTTTTTTTGTATGTAAATTTAAATGTAGGCTTTACTTTTAAATAATATAGAATATATATAATATATATTTGTATGTGTTTTTTTTTTGTGTTTTGTAATTTTTGTTTTCGTTTAGGCCAATTAAACGGTAAATTGTTTAAGCATAGTTTATAAGATAGATCTTCATACGATTAATTTAAATATGTTTTGTTTTTTTTTCGGTTTAAGTTAACATTTAACTATGTACACAACAAATATAGCTTAACGTTGGGTTTTGTTTTTATTCTGGTAATCTTAAGCAATTTGATTATAGTAAAAGTTGTTTTGTTTGTTTTTGTTTTTTTGTGTTTTTCCTCAGTTTAAAATTAGAAAACAAAGCATTTTGTGCCAAAAGCATAATTAAAAATTATTTTTGCGTATTCATAAAAAATGAACCTTCACGTTTAACAGAGATCGCACAAAATTCAATAAAAAATTTAAAATTAAATCCAAAATCAAATTGCAGAAATTTGTCAGTTTTTTCAAAAAACAGTAGTTCTCGGTTGACTTAAAACTTAGCTTATGTACAACAAAGAAGAGCTTAAAACTTAAAAAACAAAAAGGACAGCAGAAAGCAAGAAGAAGAAGGGGAAGAAGGGGAATATTGTGGGTGTGTGTGTTTAATACCTTTAAGCTGGGGGCTTTGTTTTTTCCGCTCGCTAGATTAATAAGTTGTAGTCGGTAATATAATTAAATTGCATGCATATTTTACTTCTCTCTAAACTATTTGTACACTCAAACCCCTTCGGTGTTTTGCTTAGATTTGTCTTGGGCTCTTAAGGAAAGTGTTTATGCGCCAGGCCCGTTTTTTTTTTTGAAATGTCAGTCTCCGCCCTCTCAGATTTTCACACTCCTCTCTAGCCTAAGCCTCTAGCATTACCTTGTGCACAGTGGGTGTGGACGTGCGACTGGGATTCGATGAGGCATTGCTGGCCGTTACCGTGACATCGGCGGAGAGTGTGGGATAACGTTGCACCGCGTTGGCTGCGGCCACGAGGGCCTGCAATTTGGAAGGTGGCGGTGTGGGTGACTTTTTGGACAGATTCAAAGGTTGTGCCGAGTCGGCAATGTCCACTTGCAGCTCTAGCAGGGGTGTTGCTGCCGCTGCTGTGGTGGCTGCCGATGTGGCCGAGGAGGAGCTGCTGGCGGCTGTTGCTGCTGCTGCTGCAGCTGTGTTGCTGATGTTGCTGCTGCTGGTGGAGTGTGGGGACTGGAAATACTGACAACTGTTGCTGTTGTTCGATGACGAAGAGCTGCAGGTGGACGAGGTGGATGACGAGGAGGAGGAGCTGGAGCTAGAGCTGGAGCTGCTGCCGTTGCTGTGCGGCGACACCGACTGTTGGCGCTGCTGGCAGGTGGTGGTTATCACCGAACTGCTGCCCCAACGTGCTGCATTTGGTGGCGGCGTTGAACTGGTCGAGGGTGAGTTACAGTGCGGACTGCGTCCCCCCTGGGAGGTGGTGCTGCTGGCCGCCATACCCGGTTCACGCATGAGATAATTTTGTATAAAATCGCTGCGTTTGATTTGCTCTGGCGTCATGCGTGGCTCAGCCATGAGGGATTTGGCCAACACTGAGTGTGTGCTGGCCATGGAGGAGCCCTGCTGCTGCTGCTGCTGGAGGTGGTGGTGGTGCTGCTGCTGGTGGTGGTGCTGAGTGGGAGATTGCTGTCCACGTGTCAGATGCATATGCAGCTGACTGGTTCCAGTGGGTGTGTGCGAGGGCGGTGGTGGTGGTGGAGTGGGGGTGGCCGTCACATTGACTGGTACGGGACTCTGGCGGGGACTGTTGGCCGTCAAACTCTGCGTTGAACTGCTGGCATCTGCCTCGGCGCTCTCAAACTCACGATGGCGCAAAGCACGGAATTTCTTGTGCGGTTTGTAGGCCTCATCCATCAGGGAGTTGGTATCATACAGGGGAGGAGCTTGGAGGACACGTTTCAGCACGGGCATATCCTCGACAATTTGTCGCTTGAGATTGGCACTGCTCGAGGGTTGGGGTGAGCGTACGGGTGAGACGGAAACCACACTCAACTGAGTGTGTGCTGCCACTGCACCAGCTGGACCGCCTTGATTGTCACTACAATCCAAGGCATCATCCACACTGGAACGGGGACTGGAACAGGAGCTGCTGCCGCCGGAGCTGACGGCCTTGCATTCGTTCTTCTCATTGCCCGACTCGATGCCCGAATCGGTGGGTGAGTCTAGCTTGCGGTAACGTGCAGGTCCTGCAGTCAAATGATGATGCAACTGAGGATGTTGCTGCTGTGGCGGAGGCTGTTGCTGCTGTTGTTGTTGCTGCTGGGGATGACGCACTATGGGCGTGATTGTCAGCCCATTTTGTGTCAAATGTGCATGGCTACCCACTATATCCATATCGGAGGCTCCTGAATCACCACTCGAGCCCGAATTGGCGCGATTTCGCAGTGGACAACCCCCCGATAGGGTGGCCGCCAGCAAGGGAGCGGAACTGGCCAAAGCCGAGGGCTGTGGTGGAGACTGCACCTGCTGTTGCTGCTGTTGCATGGAACTACTCGCTGACACATAATCCATATCCCCAGATTCTGTACTCGACACCGAGCCCAGTGGACTCTTGGCCGTCTCCACTTCCATGGCCTCCCAGCTGGGACTTTTACTTGAACCCTGTCCATTCTCCATTTGACCATCCTCCATGCTCCACATTTGCTGACGCAACAGCTCTTTGTGCTCGGTACGGAATACCACCAACTTTTCGGTATGCAACGTACTCAGCGTACGCAGATCGGGCATGGTCTCCAGCAACTTGGACAGAAAGTCCGGCTGATCGGGACGATTCTGTGATACGATATACTGCAGGCAACCCTTCAAGCGGCTGTACATCTTTTCGATTAACTCCAAATTCCTTAAGCCCGGACGATCGGGTGTGATCAAGACAATTGCACAGAACAAGCCAATCTCGGCATCTGTCAGATTCATGGAGTTCATGCGTTCGGCAAAATTGAAAGTGGAATCGACCAGAAATCTGGCATTTGCTCCATTCTGAATGGCATCGCGACGCATCACCTGGCCATTGAGACAGATAATCGAATTGATGGATGAGTCAAACATGCAGATCAAACGCACAAACAGTGCATCGAAGAGACCGGCTTTGAGGAGGGTGAATTTATCATCCTGTGTGAGCAATTGGAAGCCGGGTATCATGCCAGCAAAATCGATAACACCGCGTATGACGTGAGCGAAACGCTGTGAGAATTCCTGTTCGGATTGTAGCTCGGGGGCGGGATTTAAGGGGCAGGCCTGTAATGAAATAGAGATAAAGGGATGGGTTGAGTAAGAGAGCTAGTTCTTTCTGCCTGCTTAGGTTTAATTGGTGCTGTTTGAATAGTTTTTCTTGACACAATTGGTGAAATGGTGACAGGGTTGCCACCTATTGCTTACAGTGAGTGTGCCCAGATTTCGCTTACTTTTCGAAAAAACACACTAGCTTATAGAAAGCATCGTTCTGCTAAGCTACGCTCCGCTCCCGCTATACTTGGAGCTTTGGTTTGATGAGTTTCTAAGCGAAATCCTAAGCTCCGGAAGTAAAAGACTTAAGATTAAGTACTCAACCTTTACTCAAATTATGTTAAAATCAATCTTAAGATGAGAAAAGGAAAAACTTAGGTAGTTGAGATAGGTTAATGAAACTGTAGCAAACCCTTCTCAAATGATTTCTCAATGAGATTTCCCTTAAAATAAACTAATTAGGCTTACTTTAACCCCTAAAGGGCTCAACAAATGAAATGTGATCTCTAAAATGGATAAGTTTTGCACTTATTTTCCTCTACTAATTGCTTAGTTTACAAGCTTTGTAAATAAGTAATGCCTTAGCTAACTGTTGCATTGTGTCAATTCACGTCATCGTCCACGAAGGTCGCCGAACCGCTTGCTCATTTAAATCAATAGTCATAACTATTTGTACTTCCGCACGCCCACCACGAGCACACACACACACATGCACACACACCCCCTACCCCACACTGTGGCATTTCCTTATACGTTGAAAGCTCTCAAAGCTCAACGCTAGGCGGCTAGTTGTAGTAGTAGTAGTTTCTAGGGGCGGTTTTCTTTCTCTGTGCTTTCATAGCCTGACATTACCAGCCAAGGTCGACGAACCAGAGTTCAAGGTTTCCATGACTTGTTGTTGTTGTCGGCGCGTGTTTTCGCTGGGGGTATATTTTGATTTCCTCACTCTCACCCTCTCTCATGCTGTCGTCGTCTAAGCCATGCGAATGTTCATGTCATTTTGCCATTTGGCTTTCCGGGTTTTGAGTTACATGAACACGCGCCAACGTATTGCCCATTGCTCATTGTTCTCAAGCGACTTAATTTATAATTTATGTTTGATTTCATTTACTTGGCTTTTCGTTCAGTTTCAATAAGCACACGTTCAGTCTGTCTGATTAACCTTGAAATTTTGTCTGCTTTGCCGAAAAATGCCGGCGTCGCCGCTAGTTTACGGTTGGCCTTCATGAAGTGCAAAACCGGCAACCGGCGAAAACAAAAAAAAAAAAATGTTCTATTCTTTCTACTTGGCCGCTATCATTTTTATAAATAATATAAAGCAAAGGCGGAAATAACTAAAACGAAAGAGAGGAGAGTGTGTGTGTTTGGGCTATATAAAAGTTGTTGACTGAATCAAATATATTTAACACACTTTGAGAATTGGAAAACAACAAAATTTGAACTGAAATTGAATCTTAAGCTGTTTCGAAAACTAAATGATTTTTACATAATTTTTTTGGTTTTTTTTTCTTTACTTAAAAAATGTAAAATTTTTGAGGGTGGTGATATAAAGATATAATAGTTAAAAGCGATTATTTCTTTCTCAAAAGTTTTCAAAGAATTATACCAAATCAAAATAGGTCGCCAAAACCCAGATACATATTTATATCCATAACAGTAGTCTCACTGGAATGTTTGTTATAAATATCTTAACGGTTTCTCTAATAAACAATCAAAAAAGGGAGCAAACCCTTTTAAAAACATGCTTACAAGAAATCTTTGCATGTATGTTTACTCTGTGCAATGTTCACAAAACTTAACAGTGCCCAACCAAAACAAAGATTTTAACATATTGGGAAACCTTCAATCACAATTGCATAATTTCAAAAGCTTGAAATAGAATCAATTGGATCTTACGTTTATACAATTCTCAAGTTTTAATTCGCCGCCTAGTAGGTATTTGCAAACGGCTTGTTGGTATCAGCACTTGAAACTGACTGATGAGATGTTGCCGGGAGGCCATCGAAACAGCCATCTGCCTATAGTACAAAATCTTTGCCGATTTCGTTGATTATTGAATTATAATCAATCTTTGGCTAGGTTGATATTAAATAATTTAAAAAAATTGACTAATTTCCAGAAGATGACCTAAACCACCAGTAATGCTTCCATTTTCACTTTCGCCGAAAATTTTTGATTTTTAAACGGATTTTGTTTAAATCTAAAGCTGTATTTTCACTTGTCGAGATCTCACATAAATTGTGTGTTGGCTGTCAAAAAACTCCTTTGAGAAATATTAATATAAATATAGCCTACTTCTCAAATTTATGTGTTTCTCAGATGACTATTTACTTAATCAGTGATATCTCAAATTGGAAATTTTGTTAAATGATTACTCAGATTAGTACTGAAAATACAGATTTGTGTTGAAATTTCAAATTTTGAGTATTGAGAAATTGTATAAAATCTTTAAAACCGTGAGTGCCAGAAACATTATATTTTTATTTAATCAAATTTAAGACTGCATTTTGCAATTTCAAATTTATTCTTAAGAAAAATTTTCTAAATTTAAAATTTTCAAAAATATTAATTAAAAAATTTTTTTTTTTAAATAAAATTTTTTTAAAATCGTTTTAAACTTGGTTTTTGCTTCAATTGTAATCAAAAAATGGACTAAAATTTTCAGAAATTCAAAATATTTTTCAAAAATTAACTTTTAAAAATTTTTTCAAAATTAAATTTTTCAAAATCGATTTAAAAGCGTTTTTTGAAAATATATTTTTCTTATGAAACTGCAGTTTTTTTTACTTGAAATGGCAAAAAGTTTATGGAAAAAACACTACAAATTTCTTTAAAAATAACTTCAAAAAATTTCTTTTTCTTAAAGTGAAATATTTGATCATAAAATATCACAAAATGCTATTTAAACACGACCAGACCTGTTCACGTTTCCGAGTTTCAAACTCGATTGATCGGAACTGTTAAAATATTTGATTCCCAAAAACGATTGACCGAGTTCGGTTGAAACTTTTAGCCAACCAGACAGTTGAGTAAAGATAAAGGAAGATTAGAAGTTAAAGGCGTATACTCAAATGAGATAAAAATTTAGTTTTTCACAATATTTCACTTAGATTAGACTGCTGCTCCAAAGCATATCAGATTTCAAAACTGTTCAAATGTGGTTCTATTCATGTGAAGTATTGTGCCGAACTAAATTTTAATCTTATCTGAGTAAAGGCCTTAAAATTCCCACTATGGATTTTTGGAAAAGGGAAATTTCCCAGAACATGTATCCCCAATTTAAAATTGATTATTTGAAAAACTTTTTCCTTAAGTGCAGCCATTAATTTGAAATCTTCAAAGAAATTGATATTAAAGACCAACCTTACTTGTCACATTTCAACCTCGCCCTTGCTCCCCCCCTTAGATGATCACCTTGCTCTCACACAGTCTTCCGTCGTCGTCTGGTCATAACTCGATTGTACTTCCTTATAAGCAGCTGCAACCACCTGACTGACAATTAAGTTTTGCCTCTTTTTTTTTTGTTGTTGCTTGCAATTCAGTTTTGCTCTTATGACGACGTTGTAAAAGTGCCGTTTGTCTGGTATTTGCTTCCTGATACACACACACAGACGCAGAGCTCATTTCATTCTATGCATATTTGTAGATTTTTTTTATGATTATTGTTTACTCATATTAGTTCTATATATATATATACATATATATAATGAAATATCAACTACATGCGCGCAAAAAAAAAAAAACGCTCATTTCATTCATTCCAAGGTTAAAAAATAACTCGCCACAAGGTCGTTCTCACATGCGAAATACCTCAAAGTATTTGTGTTGAGATTCTACGTTGCAAAACTTAAGGTAGTTGCGGCAGTTGCCACTGTTGCCAAGCAGACGAGGCAGCAGCAGACGATCGAGCAGATTTCCTCGTCATTTTGGCCTTGCACTTGAATTTTGTCATTTGTCATTAAATTTTATTAATAATTTATTAAAATATCTGCGGCGGCATGTGCAGCTCGCCTCTCTCTCTCTATAGCTCTGGCTCTTTCTCTTTTTGTGTGTGGCTTTTGTTTAATAATGACGCTACGCTTGACCTTGAGCTTTAGAACTTTATTTGTATGGCATATTATTTTTTTTTTTGTTTTGTTTTGTAGCTTTGACATTTTGTTGTTGTCGGTACACGTTTTTTACTGTTATCGGTTGGAGGGTATAACAACAGATCGTTGGTTTTAGGGAGGCGGGTTCTATTAGCTCATCTTAGAGATACTAGAAATACATGAAGTTGTCACACATTAGGGGAGAGATTCTATACACAGATCCAAAAAATATCAATTTGGACTGAATATAGCTTTAATATCTTTTAATCATCCAACGGAGCTGAAAAATCATCCAAGGGATGATCATTTTTCATATCCTTTGGATGATTTTTCAGTTCCATTGGATGATAAAAGGATATTAAAGACATATCCAGTCCAAATGGATACGGGAAATCATCCAATGGATATTTTTGCATATCGTTTTTTTTTCTCTGTGCACCTTTTGTATCTAAATTCAAGTAATTTTCCACAACATGGACAATTTTCCCATCTTTTTGGTTCCAGACTTCAGCTAGATAAACTTTATCAAGTCAACTCTGGTCTGTCTTATTCTGCTACTTTGTAGAGATCTTACAATCTTTAATACCACCCCAAATAGGAAACAGACAAGCTTCTCTTGCTATCAGTAGAACTTCAGTTTCTCCTAAACTGATTCTTTTCTCAGCTTATTCTTAATTCAGCTTAGAGATCACTTGAAGTTTTGATCCTAGCTCTAACGTTTCCATAATTTTTTTTGGGTAACTTTACTTAGACCTTTTCTAGGGTTACATTTCTTAGACCCCTTTTACTTCTGTAGCTCCCCTAACTTGACTCTAGTTTGAACTTACAAATTTTCTTTTAACAAAAGTTCTTTCTTTTAAGCTTGATCATATAACATTACTTAGATTTCTTCTAATCTTCAGCAGAGCTTTAATTTCCCCTAATTTAACCTTTCTTTAGGCTAATCTGACTTATTTCTGGCTAAATTGACTCTTTTTCTTTATATAATTGTCTAATTTGATCTGTCTTTTTCCAGGTTAAATAAAGTCTGTAGTCTGTGAGCGATAGGCCCAAAGTAGTTTCTTATTTTCCATATTTTCTTAACCCTGACCTTCCTTTACTTTAGCCACTCATTACCTTTGGGTGACGATCTTGAAACTTGTGACTTCAAACAAAAAACCAAGACATTCATCATTCGTCATAAATTTTGACATTGACAAGTTTTTCTCTGATTTTTTTGGTTTGGTTTTAATTTAGGGCCCTCAAGAACTTGACCCCTAAGTTGTCTGTCTCTCTGTCTGTCTAAAATGCGATGTATACGTGCGCCATGTGTTGATTTCCTGGTTTAGAATCAATGCAAAACAGGTTTACCTTCGAGCATGAGTAACTAGTTTTGTTGTTGTTGTTATTGTCATAGTCGGAGGCCCCCCGGAAATGTTCACCTACGCCTAGTACTGATCTCTTTTTTTTTTTTTTTGTAGAAACTTACCAGCAATGTTGGCATTGAGTACGAAGGGCATTCCCGGGCACGTTGACGCATGGCCGATACTTTTTCCTTGGTAAACTCGCATGTCTCCAAATGGGCGCGTAAAACAGCGGCCAATAATCTGGGCTGATCATCCAGTTCGGTGGCCAAAGCCCTTTGCTGGCCGCGATTCTGTGTGCTCTGCTGCATGGCGGCCAAAATGCGCGCCTTCTCTCGCTTGGGCACGCGACCAAAACGCACAGCTGCAAAAACAAAAAAAAAGACAGAAAAGACAGGTTAGACCTTGTAAACGGTGGTTAAACTTAAGTCTACCTCATCAATTACACACTTCATTGCTTACGAAGCAGGTGCAAAGGACAGCTGTTGTCCTGTTTGTCACGCAGGAAGTGGTCATACCAACAGCACTCTGTAAAAAGGGCTCAAAGTGGGTCATTGCCTCAGCTGTCTCTGAGGCGGCTGCTGTCGTTCATTGGCTTGTTACACTTTCTCTTTTTTTTTCATTTAGATTTTGCATTTTGTATGTGGGTGAACTTTCACATTTCGCCAAAAAGAAGAAAAAACAAAAAAAGTATAAGCCAAGAGACACGTTTGCGGTCACGTTTTTCGCAGATCAAAACCTCAAACTCGGTCGACATGTGGGCGATAATTGAGCTAAAGGTTTTAGTGTTACACACTGTTTTGGTGGGTTGGGCTTAGGAGTTAGAGAAGGGCAAGAAAGTCAACCTGAACCTTGGGTTGATGTTGATGATGAAGTTTGGGTCTAACACTTGACCCATTTTTTCTCTCTAATTTGTTTGTTGTTTGAACATTTTGATATTGAGTTCACGATTTGAATGCTTGAACTTTGATTGAATTAGACATAGAGTTCAGGCTCTTTGGTTCGAGCTGGAAACCACTTTTGATTGTCTTTCTTAATTTCTGACTTTTGATATTTTGATTAAGGGGCTGGCACGTCGCTATCTACTGGGCATAGGCAAACTCTCAAAGGCATCATACAGACAGTATAAGCCACTGTTTCCCAGCCATGCCTCGGCGGGCCAAACACATCTAACGATTCACACCGAATGCTTGCCGAAGTAATGCATCAGCGAGTGTTAGAGAGAGACAGAGAGCCTCTCTTCTTAGGGAACCCTGATAGAGCAAAGTGTCCCAGAGAGAGAGAGAGAGAGAGCCTTCTGTTGATGTGCACACATACAAATGCCAGAATGTGATTGTGCTTTTTGCCGGCCCCTGCTTTACAACCCAGCAAGCAATATGTGTGTTTTCTGAAACTTTCTTATGAGCATTCACCGCCATAATGTATACAAAAAAGAGCCCGGAATGAACATTTTTTTCCTATGAAAACGGTCGCATCTAATGTAGAAGATTTCTGAATCTTACCTGACTCTTTCCTGACACAGATATAAGTGCTTTCACCCTCCCAATGAAGCATATAAAAACCTCATAAAAGTCACATTGAAGTTACTTTCCTAGGCACTTGAAGCAAATCATTCAACCAATTCAAAATTTTCCATAACCTGCCTACTTCAACTCAGAAAATGCTAAGAAACAAGTGCTCTTAATGAGCGCATGCTTAGAGAGCACTGAATAGGCTCCGAAAACCCTCAAAAACTCTCTTAAGCTCGACTCTTTTCAGACACATAATTGCACATAATTTGAAACGAGCAAATCTTTCTTGATTTTGATCTAAACTTAAAGGGATTTATCGGACTACGAGATTGTAACTAGAAATCTCCTAGGTTTCTTCTTTAAACTACTTCAACCCTGAAGACTTTTTGTATTGAAATCTCTTAAGCACCTTTTTATTCTTCCAAAGTTTTACGAAAATCTTTGAAGTTTTAAGACTTTGCTCAAATGTCAGAACCTGCTAGAAACTAATGTAACAGATTAACAAAGCTTTTAGTGAAATCTTTCCTAAATGTACACAATAATTTGTACAAAGTGTTATATGCAGGTACCTACTTATGATCCAGCAATGTCTGATAACTTGATTAAGAACTTAGCCCATAGTGGCCTTTGGTTTTTATGAAACGAAGTCCAGAATTGTCCAGAATTTTAGACATTATGAGCCGAATTCAATTAAACTTACAAATAACAGTGAATTCTTAGTAAGAATTTACACGATGAAGTTAACTTCATGAAGTTTTCTTAGTAGGCAAGAGAATCAGGTGAGATTATATAAGTTGTATTAAGTTCCCTTGAATGTTCCGCCTAATAAGAAAACTTCATGAAGTTTGCTTCATCGTGTAAATCCCGACTAAGATTATCTGATACAAAGCAGCTATATAAAAGATGTGAAATCGGACCCTAATGTTTTAAGATCTGCTGAAAATCCAAGGCAAAACTTTGTGTGGCTTTTGAAAAATGGTATTAACCTTTTGTCAACTGATAACTCAAAAACTTTTTAGAGATCTTCTAGAAATTTATCAAGTCTGTAACTTTATATCAAGGTATAAATCATTCCGAAGAACTAAGGATTTTTATATACTTCTTCAAACCAGAAAAGTACTTTTATTAATAATTCTAAATCATTCTTGGATCGATCTATAACACATGCCCTCTGATACATAAGTTAAAAATACTTTCGAATCTCACTTAGTTAAAGAACTGATCATCAAAAATACACTTTCCAAACACCCCAGAGACCTCAATCTCATCTTCATCTCACTCTAATCCATCAAAATTTATCTATGTCTTTCATTCAGGCAAACAAAATCTTTGGCCAACTTTTCAATGTCAAAAGAAATTTCTACAATTTCACTTCACAAACAAAACTAAAAAAACTAACCAACAAAAGTGAAAAACCAGCACACACTCTGATTTTTCCCAAACCAGAGATGAGAAATCTTCGCCTAGAGTAGAGTTTTTGACCCACTTTGCTTTGGTAGCGAAAATCCAGGTCAAATGAAATGGAAAATGACGGCGCGACTGCGCGTAGAAATTAGAGCGAGCCATCAAACAGCGACGACGCCTGCGTCTACTTTCCAACAAAAAAAAAAAAAACAAAAAGTTGGTCAAACATGCGATATAAGTAGAAAATAGCAAAAGCAGCAGCCAACACCAAGTTGTTTGCCCGCCTGCCTTCACTCTTGTTGAAGTTTCATTTCAAGTTTAAAGCTCTTCCGCGGCCGCAAACTAAACGAGGTCAACACTTCAATGGCGCTTAAGCGTGCGTTTTGGTTGAAGAAGAAATACAAAAAGGTAAACAAAAGTCCAAGACGAGTTAAGGCCCAGAGATGTGATCAAAGTGAAAAGAGAAGCTAGTAGAAATTGAAGTTTTGTCAATTGGGTGCATTAGTTGCTGACATGGGAAAGATGTTCTGTGTCAAACTGCTTAGAATAGGCATCAATATTGTTCAAATGGGTGCCTTAGTTGCAACATTGGGTCAAACTGCTTAATATAGGCATCTAACACTCTTTTAAACACCTGAAATGGGTGCCTTAGTTGCTTACAGTGGCAGTAAAACCCTTTAAACAAGCAACACGGGTGCCTTAGTTGCTTACACTTGCAGTAAAACTCACTAAAAAGGCAACACTGGGTCAAACTGTTTAATATAGGCATCTAACACTCTTTTAAACACCTGAAATGGGTGCCTTAGTTGCTTACAGTGGCAGTAAAACTCTTTAAAAAAGCAAAATGGTTGCCTTAGTGGCTTACAGTTAGTTTCTAAAAAACTAAGCTCACTTTCAACTTACGCGCATTATGATAATTTACATTTCCTTTCAGTATGCCTTTCAATATGGGCAAATCTTCAGCCATTTTTTGGTTTTTGTGTATTTTGATATTTGTTTTTATAATTTTTTATAATTAAATTAAATTTGATTATATTCTAAATACGAGATTCTGGTACTCGCACATTAAATATTCTTTTTTGGCACACACAAAAATTAACTTTGGTTTTGCTGGCTTTTTGTTGTTGTTGTTGGAAATTCTTCACATTTGTAGAAATATTTTTCCAGGAACTTTTGGTTTCACAAATTTTGTTAGAATTTTTGTTAAATTTTCTTTTTAGCGCGTAATCCAAACAAATACGGAGGAGGAGGTTCTGCTACTGGGTACAGCTGGAGAGACTCGGGTCGACTTTTCTTCACATTAACAAGTGTTATTTATGGGGAAATTTTTGGTTCACACGCACTTAATTTAATTAGATAAATATTAAATTATATTTTATTAACAATAATAGTAACAATCAATGAATTTGTTGTTTTGTTTTTGTCTAGAAAATGTTTCGCTAACATGACAAAACTCGACAAGGTCTCGAACGCGACTAACTGTAAAAAGCAAAAGCACGTTACGAATATACCCCAAAAGGTAGAAAGAAGTCAAGCGACGACAACAACCGACTGAGTCGTACTAAGGCAAAAGCCGCAAAATAAAAAGCGGGTAGCCCACACACAAAGAGAGAGAGAGAGAGCGAGCAATGAGTATGCCTAAGAGAGGGGCCCAAAGCTTATAAACAGCTGCTGGTAGGGCAGAGAGTGAGAGAATGGGCTTTTTAAGCTATTGATAAGACTGTTGTGGGGAGGAGCAGGCAGAGGGCGAACTTTCTGTCAGTTAGTCATGAGGCTGGGAGTTGGGTTTTTTTTTCTTATTTGATTCAATTTAAATAACATTTTATAAAACTTTCTCATTACAAATACTAGAAACTGAAGTCTTTTTTGTTATCATTTATAACTGGAAGCATTTTTAAACATTTAAATGAATTTTATCACAATTTCTTGGGGTTAAATAAATTAAGAAAAATTTATTTATTTATAAAAGTTTTAATTTGAAGTTTTTTTACCTTCCCTTTAATTTTTGAACTACTATTTATATTTAAAAAGTTTTAAGTATTTTTGGAACAATTTTTTTGAAGTTTTCTTCTCCTAAATTTACTTAATTTAGTTGTAAATTTTTGTTAAAAAATTGTTAAATAAATTTATTATTAATTTTTTTATCGCAACTTTTCTTAATTTTTTTATTTTAAAATAAAATTCAAGCAAAATTTTCAAATTTATTAAAATTTCCTTTAATTTTTAAATTTTCATTTTTTTTTTTAAGGTTTTTGGTACTAAAATGTATATGTTTTTTTTACAATTTCTAATATATTTTTCATTAATTTTCCCATATCTTTTCAAACCCTTAAGTGCCCGCGCGGCATAGATAAGCTTCCTTTTGATAAGCTAACCAACCACTGGGCTTTGACCGGCGCTTTATCTTTATCTCTCTGTCTTTGCCCCATCATCACAATTATCATCAAACACACAAAAGTTCAATGCTCCTCAATGCTTGCGTACAACCACAACAAATAAAAGAAAGAGAAAAATAAAACCCCCACCACACCATTAAAAGCTTAAGAGCATTTACTCTCTTACTGCTGCTAGCTACTGAGCTTTTCAACACACTCTCTTAAGTGTGTTGAGTTTTGAGCTTACTTAAGAGCAAAAAGCTTTACGGCTTGAAAGCTTTTTAGGGGGCAAAGTAGGATGTAAGCGGATCACTCATACGTCATGAAGAACGACAAGCTGTCAGGTGTGTTGGTGTAAAAACAGGCTATTTTACTTGGAGGCCAACTAAGTCGTGTGTTCTGCTTGAATTCATTTTAATGAGATTGTTAATTTATGACGCCTCTGGCCCCGTCTGGGCAATCGACTGAGGGTTGACATTTGAGTTAGGTGAGCGCACTGAAGTCACGTATTCACAAGGTTCACACTATGACCCAACTTCTTTTAATCACCTAAGCTTGACCAAGACATTCATCATAACAAATTTTGGGGTCAGAGCTGTGGCTGTGATTCATTTTGACTCATTTGTTTATTCAAATCTTTACGCCGAAATTGTCAATGCGCGAAATCGCTCAGCTCTTTTGCCTGGTCATTGAACTTAGCCTCAAAATGGGGCCATTTCAAGCAAACAAACAACAAACAGAAACAGACAACGAGACGAAGCAACACAAATTTAATAATATAAACGATGAGCAGCTATGAAAGTAAAAGTGAAAGTTGTTTTGCTTTTTGGGTAGAAATTTCTCGTGCGTGTTGAGGAAATTACAGACAGAGAGAGAAAGAGAGAGAGAGAGAGAGAGAGCGATTAAGCAAGTTGACCAGGTAAAATGGTAGGCCTACAAATTCAAGTTACAGTTATTGCATAAGACAAGAGACCCAACTGGAATGACCCACAAAAGAAAAGGTTTTGTTTTTGTCTGCAGTTTGGAGTAACAGATCCAACATATTTCATAAGACATAAAAAGTGGTTATATTTGACCCAAATTGAATCTTAAGTATTTAATAGTTTTATTAAGATACTCAAAAACCATTCATGGCTCATCTTTAGATAGAAAATATGCTCCTATAGCTATGCTGGTTTATAAAAACTACTTTTAAAGAGTTCAATGACCAAATTTGATAAAGTCTAGCACTTTAGATGAAAATAATGTCTTATAATCAGTCTTGTATGAGTCACTTTTGACCCTTGATACTTTAAATAGACTTCTAACACTTGAAAAAAGTGTAGAGTTGGGTTAATTTTATCTAAATTTGGAGCCTGATTGTAATAATTTCTCTATAAGTTCTAGTATAAGAGCATTGTTAGTTCAATAGTTCAATATATTTTAACTCTAATATGTCCAAAATCATTTAATATAAAGTTTTCTTACTCTTCAAGTCCTCTTAGGATTGTCTTTGTTATATAAAAGTCTTATACTACTCGAACTGAGGCTTAAACCATTTAAAATTTGTTTCAGGTAGTTATCCAGTTTTATACTCTGCTTAAAACTGTTATACATATGTTATAATCTGTTTGAAATCTGTTAACATATAAAAGAGCTTTTCAACTTTGACAAGTCTTATACCTATACTTAGCCATAAACTGTTATACGGATCTGTTCCCACCCAACATTTGGATGATCATTACAACAAAAATCATCTTGAAGAGTCTTTTTCGAGCCCTTTTTAATGATATTACCATCATGTTCGATTAAAAAAAAGACTGAATATGACTTATGCATGTGATTTATTGAAAAACGACTTAAAAAAGACTCACAAATGAGTCGCAACTGAACAGAAGAACGGTTTAAAAACGACTCTTCAGGACGAATCACGGCTAGGGTATCATTTTCAGTCTAATTTTGATCAAAAAACGAGCGCATTTATGACTATTTGAATCAGAGTGATGATTCGAAAAGGACCCGAATGTGATCAAAAATTTCATAAATTTTTTGCTAGGTTAGTCGCCGTTAAGTTACAACTTTTGGTATTAAAAGAATATGTTTTATTAAATGAGTATAATGCGAAGCATAAGCTCTTATATAATTCTTAAATTCTCTTAAAATCCGACTTAGACTGAAATTATTCGACATTTTACTGGCCATTTTTAAAGCATAAGCTCTTAAACCAAATTTAAATAGTTTCTAATCATCTTATAAGCCAGCAGTGGGCAAAAAATTTGATGTTAGGAGCAGCCCAACAACAGGTATATCTACCTTTATTACCATCAACAACAGCAAGATATTGTGGGTCACCTTCGACTACCAGACGAAAGTGCTGAATTGGAAGTGCTGGGGGTGGGAGACTCTAACTACCACAACAATATCGAGAACTATATTTGTCATATTACCCTAATTAGTGATACTCAAGGGACGTGTAACAGTCAGAACCCCTGAGTGCAACTGGTTTTCGCTTCGCAATAGTTTTCGATTGACCTGTTTTTGACAAATTTGTTCAAATCCATGCCAGATACACACTGGAGCAGTGTATATATTTGTGGTGGCGCCATGCCCCGATACGCAATAGATTTGTAGTTGATTTCGCTTCAAAGTGAGGCAATTGCACTTGTTCTTCTGTCTCCGAGTGAGGCAATTTGTAATGCATCTGCGAGCCATGAGAGCAGGGGCTTGCCCACCGCTGTTATAAACTGTTATACTTTTAAAATTCAAAACTACCAAGTCTTATACTTCACCTGATACTACAGGTTTGTAAAGTATGAAGTCTTATCAGAAATTTGAAAACTATATAAAGATTTTATAATCTGCCAAAAACTAATTTTTATACATTTTATAAGCTTTCTTTAAGAACGCTGATCTTTTTTTGACTCTAAATTTTTTTTTTGTAAACTTGATTAAGTTTGAAATTTAAGCACTCTGTAATCATATTATAAACTCTTTTACTCTGGCAATAACTAAAATTCCATACAATTCATAAGGCTTGATCTCTTATACTTATAAGTATACTTTGAGTATAACAATCTTATAAACTGTTATACTCTGTCAAAAACTAAACAGAACGCTGATCTCTTATGCTCTGCTTGTCTAAATTTGTTTTATTTTTAATCTTTCTCTTGTCAAAAAAACGTCGCTGCAATAATTTCCATAATAATTGAACAACCATTCATTATGCTATGCACAAATATTTTTACAACAACAATTAAAAGCCAATTAACATGTTTTCACTTTCACTGCCGTGAAGTTGCGTTGAGTCTCTAACCTCATTTCATTTGACAAACAGACAGACAGATCACCCTCCTACCGCTCCCTCCTCTATGCACACGTGCTGCTTGCTGCTGCTTTCTAAATTGAATAGCAATTGATTGTCTGACATTGTTATGGTGGGGCATTATTGTTGCTATAATCATTTGCTCTTTTGGCTGCTTGTCAACTTTGGCTTCCCGTATTACGAGAAATGTTGGTATGTTGGCTGGGCGCTAATTGCAAGTAAAGTTTGGTTTGCTTTTTTTTTATGAGCCATGAAAAGTTCAATGCACCCACCAGACGTTGCAGAGGGTTTAGGCCTACTTTCGGTTTTGGGTGATTCACGGAGACGACAAACAAAAGTGGTTTGCTTTTACGTAAAGTCGCTTGCGTAAGTTGTTTACAAATATGATCGAAAAGTGTGGAAAGACACAAAAGAAAAGAAATGAAAGAAAGAAATTTCAGCCAATCATCATCATCATCATAATAAAGCCATCTCATGCTGAACATTTCTTGGAACAAAAGAAAGCTTTTGTCAACTCACATGCATGATTTTTGATATATGTATAGACATCTACATATACACTTTTTGGGTCATGAAAATGCCTCAATGAAACACATTCAGGGAGGTCAGCCACATTTGCTCGGCGCTCAATAACACAAAAAAAAAAGCCAGACCCTGTGCCATATTATTAATTTCACATCACATGAAAAGGTCGCGCTC
The DNA here is from genome assembly GCA_018904265.1 of Lordiphosa collinella. Lineage (NCBI taxonomy): Eukaryota > Metazoa > Arthropoda > Insecta > Diptera > Drosophilidae > Lordiphosa > Lordiphosa collinella. Next base: position 77,046 of record JAEIFV010000716.1, on the reverse strand, counting down.
ATTTATTTTCATCAATAAACCAAAACAAAAAAAAAAAAAAAAAAAAAAAAACAAACAGCAACAACAACTCAAAACAAAAGCAATCACACAACAGCAAATCAAGGGAATTTTGTGTATAATTTTTATTGGTGCAACCTGACGTATACGTAATTTTTGAAGAAGTTAGTTTTTCAAATAACAAAAAATTAATTGTATAATTTATTGAAAATGGTTTTTTATATGAAATTTATTGAAAAAAATATTTTCAAAATAATTTTTATTTGAAAAAATTTTCAAAACTTAAAAAAAAATTTTTTTTTTAAAAATTTTTTTAAAAAATTTATTAATAATACTTTAAAATTACCAAAAAAAACTAAGCAAAGTCTTAAAAAACTTACAAAATATTTAAAAAAATTTTCAAAACTTAAAAAAAAATTTTTTTTTAAAGAATTTTTAAAAAAAAATTTATTAATAATACTTTAAAATTACCAAAAAAAACTAAGCAAAGTCTTAAAAAATTTACAAAATATTTAGAAAAAAATTTTCAAAACTTAAAAAAAAAATTTTTTTTTAGAAAAAATTTTCAAAAAAAAATTTATTAAAAATACTTTTAAATTACCAAAAAAAAACTAAGCAAAGTCTTAAAAAACTTACAAAATATTTAGAAAAAAATTACAAAAAAAAAAACCTAAATTCCCTCAAGCGTCTAGAAACTGACTTAACTTATTTTTCATGCAATTTTGATTAGTTTGAAGCCTTTTAAAAGATAAAATGATTTCCTTTTGCCTAGTTTTACTTTGATTGAAATCCATTTCAAACATCTAAGTATAACCAATTGAAGGTTGAAAAGATACTTTGGTAAAATTTGCCACACATCGACATCAATAGAACAGCATACAGCGGCCGTTTACGCATCAAGGGAATGCCAACTCAACTTTAGCCTCGCAATTTTGTTCTGCTTATTTTTTTTTTTGATAATTATTTTCAAATAAAAGCGCGCGCCAAGGCAACTGCGACGCTGCTTTAGCAGCTGCCGAGGCGAATGACCGTGCCTGACCCAAATAAAAGTCGCTGCACTCGGGGCGACAAATGCAAGCAAAAATTGCAACGAGCCAGAGCCAGACCCGAGCAGCAAACGAGGCCGAGTGCAATGAACAGCATTCAGCTCACACACACACACGCAGACACACAGAAACTCTGAGAGCCAGAGAGCAAGCAGGCAATGCAAATGCAGCTTCGAACAAGTTGCGACGTTGATGTTGCAATGCGAAACCTTCGAGAAATTTTACAAAAGTCGTTGAACTCCGGGCACTCGGCTCTCGTTGGTTGCAGCAATAGAGCGAGCCAGCGAACGAGGCAAGCACAAAAAACTAGTTTTTGGCGCCGAGGCATTGAAAAAAGCGAAAGTACATTTTTCTGTTCGGCTGCTGCTGCTGCTGCTGCCACCACCAACAGCTTTTGGCGCTCAACGTGAGGTAAATGAACCTTTTGAAGGTTCAACTTGCGACGTTGTAAAACAAGTTTGTTACGTTTGTTGGTTTGTTGGTTTGGGGAGCGCGCGCGCGCGCTCTTTTCTTTGCAATTTCACCGTTAAATTGGTAAGGCAGGTGAAGCGACAGCAGCAGCAGCAGCACACGCAACTTTATGTAACCAACACAAGAAGAGGTAAACTTGTCAAGCAGCTGCTGATGACACGCGTGAAATAATTTCACTTATGGCAAATGGTTAATGGTATAATTGTGCAACATGGAGGCAACATCATCATCAGCAATTTGTACTTGAAGCTAAGGTCCGCCCACTCTCTCCTTGAACTGCTGCTACTCCTACAGTCATCATAGCCCAACCCTCGGTCTCCGTCTCCTTGTCGTCGTCCGCCTTGTTCTCATTGTTATTATAAATTTTGTGTAGCCTCCAATATTATTTTAGTCAACAGCTTGTCTCTCTGTGTGCCTGTGTGTGTGTGTAGCACTGGCATTTTAATGTATTTGTAATTGACCTGAATAAAGTTCAAAACACTCACAGTGAGTCGACTCGGACGAGGCAAGGCAAAATCTACATGCATGTTGCTGTTGTTGCTGTAGTAGCCTCAAAATAATAATGATTGCGACAACAACAGCAATAGCCTGAGCATGACTACTGTCAGTTGTTGCTGTTGTTGTTTTTTTTTAGACATAGAAACAAATTGTTGTTGTGCCTTCGATAATTGACAATTGTTTGATTATTTTATGTGCTTTTGGTACACAACAGCAGCAGCTAATTGCTGCTGTACATATGTTTAGTGTGTTGCTGCTGCTGCTAAAATAAAGTGGCTAAAGTGCTGTTGCCAAGTGGATTGGCTGTGATTAGAAGTTGATCGTAATGACACTGAAAGACCATATTTTGAAAAAAAAAATGCTAAACATAACAAAAATACCAAAATAAAATACCACAAATGCAAATTTACACTAAATAAATACTTTAGAAATACTAAAAATATCCAAACCAAAGTTCGAAATTCTTTAAAAAGCACCAAAAATACTAAAAAAAGTTTTATTTTCGAAAGTACTAAAAAATACCAAAATAAAATACCAATAAAAAATATCCAAAGTTAAGTAAAAATACTTAAAATAGCAAAATCAAAGTTTCAAATTTTAAAAATGCACCAAAAATACCAAAAATACTAAAAAAATACCAAATTAGTTTATAATAAACATTCAAATTTTCATGTTAAGATTGCTTTTAAAAATACTAAAAGATTAAAATATAATTTATATTCAAAAAAATACCAAATTATAATATCACACATACCAAATATGGGCACAGGGTGCTTTTCTTAAGGGCAAAATTGAAATTTAGTAATGGCGCCCCCTAGAAAGGTTCCTTTTGTTATATAAATAATAAAATTTAAGAAAAAAGAAACGGTATTAATGGGCGCAACGAGGCCATAAAGTTTGCTTTAAAAATTACGTATACGCCCCGAGCTCTACATCGAATTTCCCACAATGAGATTTGTGCTAAATGTGTCGTGTTGTCAATTTTTCAAAATCTTGCAAGGTATTTCGATTTTGATCAAACAAATTCAAAATATCGCGATACGATTTATGATTTACGATTGCCTATACCTGGAATGAAGTGATTGCCGATTGATTGGTAAATTTAACAATCATAATTGTTGAAAAGCAATCCAACAAAAGTACGTTTGGTAACCGATTGCTAGGTAGTTACCTTGTTCAAGAATTCACAAAAATTGTTTTTTTGTCGTATTTGTCTATTTGTGTAAGGGTTGTTTTTTAACAAAAAGCTTAAAGGCCACAGAATATCAATTAATGCCATTCAGCAGAGAATCATCAGCAATCGCAAATCGTAAATCGGATTTGTCTGCTGAATGCGGCCATTGTCAGGGGGTCGACAGTCGACAGTGTTGAGATGCCGACTTTCGGGTTCAACTCCCGGGCAAGGAACTTAAAGTTAATTTTTATTTGTTTTTAATTTTTTTTTACATTTAAAAACAAATTTTTTTATTTTTAACTTTATTTAGCAAAGTAAAAAATGGTCCTAAAACATGCTGAAGCCAATCAAAAAGTTCTCACAAAATGTTCTTAGCCTGACAACCGCAGTTTATGATTTAAGAAAAAGCGGGATTGCACTTGGGTTTGGGGAAATGGATACCGAAAGGTCTCTTCAACACAATAAGTCCTCCACAAATTTCTCCAAATAATTTTTGTCTCAGTTTTTGGTCTTCTTTGAATCCATTTTTTGAACTTTGTGCTTGATTCTCGAAGATACCTTTGAGTGTAATGAAACATGTCTCAAATCAAAGTCTTAAGAGTAAGTTTATTCCTCCAACGTTTCTAGTATACTCGTAAATCATATTTTTTGGTATCGTCCCTTATGCTTTGCAAATTTTAGTTTAAATCAGAGTAGCCTTTCGAAAGTACGAAAGCATTTTGTAAGAAATTGTAAGAAAAAAAGTTGAAAGGCAACACAGCGTATGAGTAATTTCAAAAACTTTGTAGCCCCGTCGCGTCCATTAAAAATCTACTTTTGAACTTTTTTCTTACAAAAAAGATCCATTTGAAATAGATAGGTCTTAAATACTCCTTTAATCATCTTCAATATCCTTTCAATCATCCAACGGAGCTGGAAATCTTCCAAAATGTATGAAAAATGGTCATCCTTTGGACGATATTCAGTTCTATTAGATGATTAAAAAGATATTAAAGACATATCCATTCCAAATGGATTCGAAAACCATTAAATGTATTTTTTTTAATATCCTTTTTTTTCTCTGTGTAGTAAAAAATGCATGAATAATTCAATATTTCAAGCACAAATACTCAATAGTCCCCTTTTACAGGTACAACCATTCAAGTAATTGTAAAAGTAATTACAGAATGTATTGTAGTAGGTCAATTTTTTTTAATTTTTGCGAGTGTTTATCTATGTGGGTTTCAATCTAAAATAAATTTTAGTTTACAGCTCTGCTCTCCCGATATACTGACAAAACTCACAAAACTCTCAAAGTATAATGGAACAAATAAAAAATTTTGTCTTACACTTCCAAAAGTCTAAACAAGGCAAGAAGATTCTGAACAAAATCATATAATAAAGTTGAGTTTGAAAAGAGCTTGGAAATGCTTAACAACTTGGCTAAATATGCTATGGTTTTTTTTTAGCAATTTGTTTTAAATTCAAACATTTAAAAAAGTAAATCAGAAACCAAAAATTTTGCATTTAAAAAATTTTAAAAATTACACAAAAATTCTAGAATTCCTTAGGCATAAACTGCAGTCTTTGGCATTTGCATTTGAATATTTCTTCCAACTTACTTTCAAATTGCTTAGCCTCGCGCTAAATTAAGTTCATTTCAATTAAAATAAACATGTTGTATTGTGCATGTGAAATCTAATAAAAAATACATACTAAAACACAATTTTTGTATTATTTGTTTTTTTTTTTTTTTGGTTTGAATTGAAGCAAATCCAAAATGCAAAATGAGCGTAAATACATGTACGTATGTAAATATGTATATGTATATATGGTTGGTTGTTTACTATCAGTCAGTCAGTCAAGCTCACACACACACACACACAACAACCACCTTCACTCACTGCTGCTGCTGCTGTGCTGTGCTGGGTGACCTAGTTTCGCTTGCACGTCAGCGTCGGCGGTCAATGAACTGAGCTGGCGGTTGAATTTTGTATATATGTATATATATATTGTGTTTTTTTTTTTTGGGGGCGATTCGTGTGCGCTAAATTTCGGTTTCGTTTTCATTTCTTGCGTTATTTTCGTGTCTTTGCAATAGCAAACAAAATGGCGCCTATTACTTTACTTACAAACAAACCAGAAAAGAAATTATGAAAGAGTGAAAAAAGAAAGTGTTTCGAAATGGCAGCCAATTATTAAAAGTGAAAGTAGTTTCGAAAATATAATATTAACAGCGTTTTCTAGGTCAGGCTCTGTCTGTGTGTGTGTTTTATAACAGTAAATTTTTCAGCAACGGCCCTCATATGAATTTAATTTTCCTTGAAAGATAAGGCGCGCACACAACCACACAGCAGCAGCAGCAACAGCAGCGGCGACAGCAGCAATGTTGACTGCTCAGCTGACGTTGCTTAAATAGCACACGGTCATTTTTATTATAAACAATTCGAAAATGTTTTTTTTTTTTCATTGCTATTTGGCTGTTGCCGAGTTCGACTTTGCTGTTTATTTGGTTGGCGGTCGTCGTAGTAGTTTTTCTTTCTTTTTTGGTTCTAGGGGGGCGCTGTATGCGTAGGAACTAGTTCAAGGATTTGCCAAATAACACATTAGTTAGTTTAATTAATGAGGGGACATTTTAAGAATTTATTATATTTCTAATAATTTTCAGTGGATTTTTTACAAGGCTACTGTTGAAGGTAAAATGGTAAATAATACTAAAAAAAGAGCCAAAAGTATAAAATTTGGAGCATTGAGTCAAAAAATTGATTTCCTGAAAATATTATAAAAATATTTTGTTGAATTCTTCAACCCATAACATGGTAATTCTATATATGATAACTGAACTGGTCTTATCTCTACTTTAATACAAAGCTAACCTAACCACAGACAAAATTTAAGAGAATTTTATAGTCATTTACAGGATAAAGTTTCCATAAATGGGGATTCTAAGGTAAATTAATAAGCTTAAGTTACTTTTTTTTGCTACTTCTAGATCTAGTTTTATGCTTATACCTACTTTCTTTGAAAAATGTTTAAAAAAAATTTCGTTTTATAACCATTTTCTTTATAAAATGATATTCTTAGGCCTTGTCACAAAAACATTTCTAGAATTAATCATTTCTATTTCGAAACCTTCCACAAACAAAATTTCAAAGAAATTCATAGTCGTTTAGTGGATGTAGATTCTATAAAATGAGGTTTTAGGGTCACTATTTCACTATTTCCTACCATAAAAAAGGCTTGTATTCATGGCCTAGGTTAAATCAGCCTTTAAATATAATTCTAACAAAAATGTAAAGCAATTACCTCCAAGAGCTTCTCCAAAATGAGTTTTATCTTTAAGCCTCCATTGCCACACACATAAAAATAAATATCAAAATCTAATCCATCAAATTACAACATAACAAGCGACCAGTCACACTCACAACAACAACAACATTATTACACAAAGGCCGCGTCTGCGTGCTGCCTACCAAGCAGCTACTCTTGCTGTCTCCCCCCTCTAGGCACTCTCTTTCTTGCCACACGCATGAACCACTTTCATTTTCGATTTCACGACGTACAAACCTCGTTCAAAAGACGAAGCAACAAAAGTCAATGAACGTGGAAAGAGAGTTTGTGTGTGTTATGTGTGTGCTTCCTGTAGAAAAAAAACGTTGTTTTTTTCCGGGCTTGGTGTTTAATTTAAACAAATTATTACAAAATGTAATAATAACACAGAGCGAGAGAGGCCGCTGCCTTCATTGTGGATTTGGGTTAAGTGCGTTCATTCAACTTTTAACACAATTTCGAAATGGCGCACAGTTTGTGGCTGCTGTTGTTGCTGCTCTCATTTATCATGCGGGTGTTGGAAATTTGTTTAAATAAAAAAAAACTGCTCAACAACTTTTACTTTGCCGTGAAACAAATGTTGCAATGCAAACACAGAGAGAAATTTTTGTTCAGGGCTGGTCAATGAACTTGCTTTAAGCATAAATATTTATGTTTATGTTGATATTGGGTTTTTCTCTTTTACTTACCATCACGGCTCATGCCCACGGCAATGCATTTTTTCAGACGACAATATTGACAACGATTGCGATTAATACGCAAAATGCTGCACTGTTGATTCTTGGTACAAGGGCGATATTGTATCTTTTGTTGGATGGAGCGACGGAAGAAGCCCTGAAATGAGGAAGAAAATAAAGATAAGTTAAAATTAGAGATTTTTCAAATTATTTACATAAAAATTTATAAAAATTCGACAAAAAATGTTCAGTTTTTAAAATGATTTCAAAACTAAGTTTCATCTGAAATTTTTCAAACAATCATTGCCTACACTTTTCTATGGATTTTATAAAGATTTCTAGAGTTTTAGAAAGTTTTTTAGTCAATTTTTAGAAGAATATTGAAAATTTGTCAAATTTTGGTAAGATTCAAAATCAGGCGATCTTTTATAGGGAAGTTTGGATTGAAGGTTCCAACAGAACCAACAAATTCTATAAAAATCTAAGCAAATATATTCAAAATATTTGAAAATCCCCGACCTAGTTATACTTTAGACTTATGATCACAGATCACCAATCACTGGAGTGTTAACAAGGCATAGAAATAAGTGGGAAAATACTTAGAAAAAGCAATCAGTTGTGGAATTTTAGGGCAAGCACTAAAAACAGTTACCAACTGATTCGATTTTTGAAACGCCTTGAGCCTTAAGTTAGAGCTAAAATTCCTTAACTTTGTTAATTTTGGAAAAATTTTCAAAAATTTGTGATTTTCATAATTCCAAAAAAGGTACAAAAAAAACCTACATCAGCATCTTCAGTGGCAGCTACTGCGGCTGCTGTAGTTGTTGTCGCAGCTGCTGCTGGTGCCGCCGCCGCCGCTGCCGCCGCCGACACTTTGCCATTCAAGACCGTGTCTAAATTCTCATCAAACTTTTGACACAAATAATTCAATTGTCTGGTATCCAAACGTTGATGATGCTGCTCACATAACTCATCATCACAGCCCGAATCCTGTGCCTCTTCCTCCATATCCTCCATTTGTTGTTGCGGATCATCGCATGTGCAACAATTGCTACTGTTGCCGTTGTTAACGCCGACGGCATTTGTTAGCGATTGAGTGCTGGAGTTGCTTAAGAGTGAAGAATTGCTATCAGAGCTATCTCTTCGTTGTTGTTGTTGTTGCTGTTGTTGTTGCTGCTGTTGTTGTTGCTGGTTTTGTGATTGTTGTCTCAGTAGATGGGCAATTTCTTTGTGTGTTTGCGCCGAAAAGGGATCACAAATGGTGGGTGTTGCTGTAGCCAATGGTGCTACCTTCTGTTGATGCTGTTGCTGTTCCAATTCACGTTGTTTCAGCTCACGTGCATAACGTATTTTCTTCCAAGGACACTGATATTGCTCATAGCCCTCGTCAGTGGCTGCTGCTGCTGCTGTTGTGGCTGTTGCTGGTGGTATGGTAGCCGCATCATCATCACTATTGGGACAGTCTTCGTCTATGCCCGATTCGCTATCATTTTTGGCGCTCAAATCGTTAAGGGGCTTTGGTGTTGCTACTGTTAGTGGTTGCTGTTGCAGTAGCAACACAATCTGTTGCTGCTGCTGACTAATACTATTTGTTGTTGTAGTTGTTGTTGTCTGATTGGTGGTTGTCTTTACTAATGTTGCAGGTTGCTGTTCGTTTTTCAGTCTTTTGCGTTGCTGCTGTTGTGGCAGGTAAACAATTTGTTGCTGCTGTTGCTGCTGTTTGTTGAGTGGGGCCGATTCCAAAAGTTTGACCAAGGCTGAGTGCCTTTGCTTTAACTCTTGACTCTTAACCTGCGGCTGCGGCTGATGTAGCTGCTGATGTTGCTGGTGTGAAGGTGTCGTAGCCGGGCCAGTCAGCAATATGATGTGTGGCTGTTGCTGTTGTGGCTGTTGTTGCTGCTGCTGCTGTTGCTGTTGCTGCTGCATCTCTTGCATTGCACAAACCATTTTGTTAATTTAAATTTAAATATTTGTTATTTGGTTTCGAAATGACACTTGAACTCTGTTGTTGTTGTGGTTGTTGTTGCCTCACTCTCTCTCTCTCTCTCTACAATTTGCTAATAAGGAACATTGCACTTCACTTCACTGGCACCAACAAAAATAATTATTTTTCTTATATTTATATTTTGTATTTTGGTTGTTAACGTTGTTTTCTACTATTTCTCTTCGCGCGCTTTTCTTGCTCTGCACAACCGCTGCCAACGACGAGCAATTTGCGAATGAAAGCATTAACGACAACAGCAACAGAAACTCAGCGCAACAGCAACATGAAACGGCAGCTCAACTTCGTGTCGCGCCATTCGGCCGTGTGTGCACTCTCTCGCTCTCAACCTCGTGTAGTTTTTAGTTGTTTTTTTTTTTCGTTTTGATTTTGTGTGCCAACTGAGGACATTCACTCCAAGAACGTCGACTGCGCTGCCTTCAGCTAACAATAGTTGCTGCTGCTGCTGCTGTTGCTGCATTTTGGTTGGGGGCGCCTCGCTTTTGTTGTAAACAATTCTTGGAACACCTACGCAAGCCAGATTCTTTTTTTTTTGTCAGGTAGCCACCTGACTGATCAGCTTTGTTTGATAACAACACACACATACAGAGAAACAGACAAGGTAGAAGCCACATCGTAGGTGGCAGGTATCTGCGATTGTTCTCTAGGAGGCATGAGGGAGGCTTGTTTTGATAAATGAGTGACAAATAAGATTAATTGTTATTGAGTGGGGTAAAACAGCGAAAGAGGGGAGGGAGGGGAACAAAGCTATCAATAAATATGACAGGTCTAAGAGGATCTTATGTTTAGATGTGGAACGATAATTCCCGAAAGATAAGACAGGCTGCTGCTTTTGGGGTCAGTTCTTTTTTTGGGTGGGATTTTGAACAACCGAAAAGATTAGAAATTGGAACTGGAAAATTTGAGTAAATGTTGTATACTGAAAACTTTTCGTATATGTTTTAAACACTTTGCATTATTAACCAGGGATGCATACCGGCTGAACCGAACCGCTAATTCCAGTTGGTCGAACCGGCGTCCATTCAAAAGACTTATCGGTTCGGTTCTCTTCAATGACGACATTTTAGACGTGAAGCGCCTACTTTTAGACAATGATACCAGAAATTTTGGTATATTTTATAGACACCCTGGACTACGATTTGTCCGTCTTTTGGTTAAATTAAGATTCTGATCCTTAACAGAGGCACACATACACTACAACAACTCTTTGGATAGACATTTCAGGCTCAATATCGCTGATGAGTGAGGATTTGGTTCCTCATGAAACGCGTCCGATCAACCTGAAGCCGCCTTTGTTGTGGTGTGTGCCTCTGTTTAAAGTTCTATCGCCACGTTGAAGCAATCTATTGCGTTATCAATGCTGACTCTTCTCTCTACTTCCATATGATCTTGATTGTTCCCGATGTTCTCTTCATTCATACAATAGAAAGTGGCTTATGTAAAGATTGCTTATAAAGAACGCTTACTGTACTTTTGATAATTGCTTGAAACTATTTTCTTATATTTTTTCAACATATTTGAACCAGTCCCTCAAGTAAATCGATATAATTTTCTGAGATAGACAAAAAATGCCAAAGAAAAAAACGGCATATAAGGCGAAACTTGGTATTTTGTAAAGGTGCGGTCACACTTTTACCGGCTGTTTTTTGTATACAAAGAAAAATTGTACTGTTGGGGATTTGCGACTCATCCTATATATTCTCCCACTTAAAGTTTGGCAAGGCAATTCCGTCTCTTGCTCAACGGAAAGCACACCCCATTCTTTATTGTTGGAGATGATGCATTTCCGCGGCACAAGCGCATCATGAAGCCGTATGGGGCTCGAAACCTGACCTAAAAAGAGCGAGTCTTCAACTACCGACTCAGCAGGCCTTGCCGATGTATTGAGAATACATTCATAGTGCCAGGTGGATGGCTGTACAAAAAATTGTAACAGCAATTATTTGATGCTTACGAATCCAAGGGAGTATGCCACAGCTAAAGGTTTGGAAACACCCCAAAGCAATGCCTTTACCCCTCTTCAAGGTTTCCGTGGTCCTTTGCAAGACTACCCGAAATATGTTCGGAATTCGGTTAAGGAGTATGTGAACTCTCCAGATGGATCTGTACCATGGCAATGCGAAACAGCAGGCGTGCCAAATCCATCAAATATTTAAAAAATTTTATTTTCAGTTATATTATTTTCTAATTCTAAAAATAAAGGCCATTAATATGAAATTATTAGAACTACTCCAAGACATTTTCAATCCTCGTTGGCATGGGCAAGCAACAACTCTGTTACAGCTCTTTCTGCACTGCGGGCAGCTGCTAGAGTCATCCTATTGAGCAAAACTGTCCCTAAACTGTAGGGCGTGCAGGTTTTCCAAGGGTTTCCCTCTTTATGGCAAGTGCATCAAAGCTTTGTCTCTACGGCCTTTATTAAGGCGATTTTAATTTCTTCATGGAAGCAAGGGTGGCAACGCTACGTCGACCGTGTGGATTTTATCACTCCTCCGTTTGCTTATATCCGTACGCGTCGTCAAACGTCTGCTGTCAATCAGTTTGAGAGCGGTTTGACAGTGTCATTTTTATATGGAGATTTTGTTTGTGAACCCATTGAAAATGGCTAAAAGTTGATCATGAAGTTGTGGCCCTGTAAATTAGGTATATACAATCTTGATCAGCATCAACAGTCGAGTCGATTTTGCCATGTCCGGGTGCCTTTCCGTATGAACTCGTCGAACTCAGAGCCTATAAGAGATAGAGCCACAAATTTTTGCATGTGGTTAGGTGTATACCATACTCAGATTAAGTTTTTTTCAGATTTGGAAAATTTCCACCCCTCCCCCCTTAAACCGCAAAAAACTGTCAGAGTCACAATTTTTAAGTAAGAGCCCCGTGACTTAATATATATTAAGTTAGTCCCAATATCTATCTATTCTGAATAGTGCAATGAGATCGTACAAAAAACACCGAAGTTATAAAGAAAACAATTTTGCTTATAGGAGCGGGGGAACCGCGTTGACAGCTAGAGTGTGCGTGAGCGCTTGCGTGTGTATGTGGGAGTGTGTATGGACACATTCGACTAGTAAATGTATGAAAATACACGAAATCAAACGGACAGGATATTTTGGGTGTTTTGGATGTTTTGGAATAGTTCTAAAATGTTCGACCTATTTTTTAATTTTCTGAACTTTTTCCCTTTTTTAGTTTTTCACATAACTAGAAAATAATGCAAATTTTTTTATACAATACAAAATATTCTAGAAAATATTTCAAAAAGCACTTTGAAAGTACTAATTTTCCCATTTGACCCACTTCTAAAATACCCACAAAACAATCCCCCCACTAATTACCGCTTTTAACTTTCTTAAACAAATATTTTGTTAACAAATATTTTATTAAACAAAGCTCTTTATTTGTTATTAGATCAGTGAACCCTACTTTTTGTTTGTGCACTGCGATAATTAAATAATTGTCATAGTCCAAAATGTAACGCCTCGTTATTAATAATATTAAATAATATCATTTTTTTTTCGTTGAGCGCTGCGCGCTTTTTATAATTTTTGAGGCCAAATGCTCGCGCTCGCTCCATCTCCTTCTCTCTCCCACTGACATATGGGGCGGCTACGTAACTAAAAAAGCCCCCACACCCGAAACGTCGTCAACGACGTCAGCGCAACGCAACAGCGACGTAGCAGAGGTTGGCTGACTGGCAGGCAAGTCAGTTCAACGAACCCGCCATGACCCAGTTTTCGGTCAGCTACCTCCAAATGTGGAGCTGCCTGAGCGAGGCAAACGAGAGAGCACAATCGAACGAGCAAACGAACGAAGCGCACGAATCGCTGTGTGCTTGTGTGTGTGTGTGTGTGTTTGCTCTCAATTGCTTGACTTGGCGCTCAATGCAACATTTGCATGCAAATTTGTTTGCAGTTTGCAGTTTTGGTTTGCCTGACGGTCGGTCAACGACACAGAAACCTCTCGTTTGGCCCCTTGTTGTTGTGGGCAGGGCTCCGCCAACGAGTTGGGGAGTGGAGTAAAAATGCGTTCAAGGAAATCTTTGGCAATTAACAACAACAACAACAAAAAGAGAGGAGTTCAATGCACTCAGCTTTGATGACAATTTGCACTCATTTCAATAGCTGGCGAACTTCGACCAAGTCGAGCTTTCGGGAACAGCTGTTCCCATTTCGAAGTTACCAGAGAGCGCAGTTTGTCTCTCTGTTCAGGCCTGGCTGCCAAATGTGAATGAACTCTGGCTCTGGCCAGGCAAAAGCGAATAACAAGTTTCAAAAGAAAGTGAGAGCATTTCCAACACACACACACACAGCAGTAGCAGCAGCTAGCTGAGAGAGGGCTTCTCTCTTTGATTTTTTTTTGTGTTATATGTAATTCATTTGTCTGTTTGTTAAATAATTTCGTCTTCTGCTTGGGCGCACATTTCAAAAAGCTCATGAATGGTTGGGATCTATGCCTGAGGGTATTTTGTTTACCAAAACCGCCTACCTGTTGGCACGATCATTTGTTGGTAGCCCCCACCACTTGACCAAGTTTCTTTTTGTGGGCCACTCTGGAAACTCAACAGAGGCTACTGTCAGAACTTGACATCAATATGATCAGAGATCTTTGAAGAGTTGTTGAGAAGGTTCAAGCTGAGGTATATGAAAGGAATTTTTGGACAACTGGTGATTGCTGTTGTGAGTTGTGAAGTCAAAACTAGGCTTGAGTTGATCTTAGATTTGAATTATTCAGATTTTTTGTTTAAGAAGTAAAACCATTTGCAGTGGAAATTGAAAGATTTTGGTTTGACGGAATTCGAAAGTCTCGGACTGATCTATTTTAGGGCTTAGAAGAATACTAAGCACAAAACTTTGAAGGTTTAACTTCTTAAATAAGAGAAGAAAAAAATTTATAAGATTTCTGGCTGGGAAAACTCAAAGATTTTAGGTTAGTTTGGTAGAGTCTTAGGGCTTTGGGTTGTTTCCCTGAAAGGAATTCGATTCAAAGTTGATTACTTTCTGGGGAAAACCCCTTTAACTAAAGTCTTGTGGTAAAATATGCCAAAATATGTCCTTTTCATCGAAAACCAAAACTTTCTGAATACCCCCGCATTCATGCCACCACCCCCCCCCCGCACTTAACCCCATCAGCAAACAACAACACACAAATGCAAAAGGCGACCATGAGCTCCCAAAGTTGAACGAACTGAGCAGAGAGACAGCCAAAGCAACGACGACTGCACAAGTGACGTCAATGAGCACGAGGCCAAATGGAAACGACTCGTATGTATGTATGTGTGTGAGTGGGGGAGGATTGGGAGTCAGCCTGCCCGCCTGCTGCCTGCCTACGTGCGGCTGACCTCGTGTTGCTTTTTACTACTAAATACAAGGCAACCCGAGAGACGACGAAGATATCCAGGGGTTGGACCAGGCCAAATATCCTTGCACGTTGCTCAGCGCATTGAACTCTGACCTGAATGTGCAGTCAGGCGCGGGTCGACTTGTAATTTGAACATAATTTATTTATTGTACATAATTATTTTTTGTTTTTGTCAACTAATTGCGGGTCAGTTGGGGAGTTCTTCCCTCTCTATCTCTCTGCCTGTTGCCTGCTCAATTAAAACTGTCATCATAAACCTTAAGATGTAAGCATGACGGACGTTCGAATGAACTGTAAAGCGCCATAAAGTTCCGGATCTGAGTGTTTGTCTGGGCTTTTGAGCCCCTCCAGGCACGTGCTAATTGCTTACGCATCGTGAGGAGGGAACACGACGACGAAAACAACGCTGGCGGTAAGCCAACTTGAAAAACGATCAGCTTTAAAGTTATGAGTAGGTGGAGAAAATGATGGTAGAACAATTGGACGCAGAAAAGGGAGAGAGAGAGAGGTGTAGAAAAGAAGGTTTCGAATAGAAGGTAGAAGTAAGTAAGTTTTGTTATTAATAAAACCAAAAAAAAAACCCCATACATAGTTAAAAAAAAAAAAGAGCCATTTTGATTTTATTTTAAACAAAACCCCCAAAAAAACCTTAAATGAGGGGTACCCGGTTGCCCCCCCCATACCATAAAAATCACCCCTCCCCCATATTACCATTTTTTTCTTTTTGTTAAAAACCTTTTTTCACATTTTTGATGTAAAAATATTGTGTCCTCTTCTAGATCTGAAGTTATATCAAAAGCTTGCAAGCTTATCGATAAAATGGACTTTAAGATCGGGCTTGCTCAACTTTCTCTTTTGTTTTTTTAAACATATACGACGTCCAAAGTGTAGATAAGTACCTCGAGCCTAGAAGTTCAGTGTCCATGCTTGCATTACCTCTAAAAATTTGTCAACTTTCCAAACATATTTGACAGCCAACTTGCTCTATCTGATCTAGCTGTACATCTAGTCAACATCCAATTGTAAGTACTCCAGAATTATTAAGTTTCAGGATTTTGCGACACTTTTTTTACATTTTATTGGAAAAAATTTGTGTTCTCTTCTGGATATGATACACGTATAGCTAAAAAATGCCTCAGCTTGCTGGAGGGGGTTATAAAAACTCATTTGAGAACATAGGCTAAGTTTTATATACTTTTCAGAATGACTGTTGCACTTGTCTGACATCTTATAAGGGAAACTCATATAAGATATGAGAAATTTAGAAAATACTGAAAAATCGAAAATACTCGGTTTAAACCAAACACACGCTTTGAACTTAAGAGAAATTTTCTCAATTGGAATGTTAAAATTTTGAAACTTGTAGAATGCTTTCAATCTCGCAATCTGAAACCTGATTCTTTTTTTAATCTTGCGAAAACCGTATATTTTCTCTTAACTTATCAATAGAGATGTACAACCGGATTCTTTGCTATTCGAGCCTTAATCAATTAAAGCTTAAAATCTCACCAAAAATCATCTAAAATCTGTAAATCTGAATCTTTTGCAGTTAAACATTTGGATGAAACTACTCTAAATGAAACATTTAGATGTTCGTATGTGCAATTTTACAAATCAGTATCCATTCGTATTGTTGATTGCAATTGTCAAGGTTCCCTTACTGGCTTAGAGGCAAATTCGAAAGGGATTCTATGAAAGTCAGCTTTCGAAATTACATACAATCGATGTCTATTTCAGGTAGGCTGTCAATATCAAAGTTTTAATAAAACGATCGGAATGCTATCTTTTTTATATTTTTATTCCATTTTTGTATACGGGAACAGGAAAAATATACTTGTCGGTCTCATTCACATTTACTGGACATTTCAAAGCAGTGCTTTTACTATAATATGTAGAAGCGTCCCCGTATACTCGGAGCGATGTTCCTCCATAGCCCCCAGGGGCCGGGCGCAATCGGCTACTTACAGGCACACGAGCGGAGCGCATGCCGAAGTCGGGCATATGAGCGTAAGCAGCGCTCTCTTTTGCTTGAATTCGATGCCCACACGTCGAGCAGGGCAGTTCAAAGCTGGGCTGTGTCGCTTAAATATCGCACACCAATACACTCTATCTTTTTGGCCTCGTTCTAGGAAATAACTATTTACCGATATTTTGTATTGATATCGATTTTGTGAGTTTTATTATTTCATATAATCGATTTTGATATTTAGAAATTATGGACAATTTCTTCGCCTAAATCAAGACTTCAAAATAACTTTTCTTACGAATCGTAGACCCAAATCTCGTTTGTAAGCTCAAAAAGAGTCCATAACCTTCCTAATGGCTTAGTCAGTTCAAGCTCAAACAAAATTTCACACGATTTGCCATACATAATACATGCATATGTATGTATGTATGTATGTAAGCCTGTGCATAACATTACAATGACAAATGAGCGCTAACCGCGCGCGCTTGCAGAAAGAAAATCATATCGAACGGAAATACCTTTCACATTTCGCATGGCTGTTTGGTTTTTTTTTTTTTTTTGGCGAAGGGCAAGCTGAATATCTTACCAGGGACATGCAGCAGCAGCATCTGAGCGCCCAAAACGGACTTGGGCAACAACAACAACAGCAACGAGCCAAGGCGACCGACAATTGAGGACATTGCACTGCAATAACCTTAAAGAAGCAGCACACAGGCTGAATCAGAAACGTTGAGAAAGAGCGTGCGTCAGAGAGTGTCGTTTCTCTCGTTCTCTTTCTCTCTAGACTTGGCGCACAGCAAAAACTTTGCAAGTTTTTTTGTGCCTTTTTGCATAAGCAAATCGAGTACAACAACAACAACAGCCACGAACCTAGGAACTACGACAACTTCTCCGTATGCCGTGATTTTCCATAGTTGCGTCGATTTAGTTTGGGCTACAGAGGAAGTGACCTCAGGAAGGAAATGCAATGCATTTAATTGGCCAAATGTGTGCACAATATGGCCAGGTGTAGGCGCATGTGAGAAAAGGAGAAAAACACACATAATGAAAGTGGGCGAACTGGGAAGTGGCTGATTAGCAGAGACCACGCTACAACACGACTTCCGCTTTGCTGAGAATGCTTGAAAAATTACCCTTTTCGTAGTAAATCATTGCACGATAGTTTTTCTTTGAGTTAATTCCATTATATGGTCGGAGAATGTAAACCATAGTGTGACCGTAAAGCTAAATCTACTGAGAAAGACTGTACTAGATAAGTTCATATTTTTTTTATAAACAGAGCTGGTCACACTCAAAAACGATAAAGCTGAGCAAGTTCTAAAAATTTCTGAAACCTTTGTCAATTTAAGTTATAAATGCTAAAGATACTACAACTAATCTTAACTACACAGAGGGAAAAAACCGAGTGTATTGGACTCACATTGAGCCAAGACACTTATTCTCACTTTAACAACAACTTTTTGACTACGCTAAGACTTGATTTAAGTTGAAACTTTCAAACTCAACTGTGAAACAAGGTTGATTAATCTCATGTTGGGAACCAATATAATCGGCCCTATTCCAAATTCTGAGTCTGTTTTCGTGTTTGCATTTCGAGTTTAAGTTTAACAATATTATATGGAAAATGACAAGCATTCCAACGGTTACTATATTACTTTTGACGAAAATCGGAATTGCTTAAGTAGCTGAAACCGATTGTTCAATGCCAAGTGGATTCAATTTGTCAAAAAGAAAAGGCCTGATCTAGTAGCCATAGACATTCTGCTTACTTTTGATATAAAATTGTGAACTTTACATTATAAAAAGCAACGTTTATACGAAAACCGACTCGGAATTCAGAACAGGGCCGAATGTACTTTTTATTTTAAGCACTTTTCGAACATTCGTACTATAAATACTTGGCAAAGTTTTTGTTCGCAATTAGAGTTCAAACAACTTACATTCTGCACAGATTTTTGCCTTTGTGTATAATTTAACTATGTTTTAGGAAAATTTCAACATGCAAAAGGGGTCCCACAAGTTATCTTAACTTGTCCGATATGTTCCAGACGCAACATTCAAAAGAAACATCAATCCTTGCAGTCTTAAATCCATCCCCAGCGGAAATGAGAACAGGGTTGACTCTGATACTCTTAATTTGAGTAGATATTTTTAGGTAATCTGATCAAGAAACAGTTCGAACTTCATTAAATCGCTAGATAGGACGACTTCCAACATGTTCGATTTGATCCCAGAACTATCTTTTGTTTTTTCAGTTTACCAACAGCTTTCTTTCAGTTTGTTTCCACATGTCTAGGATGCTACTTGTATTTTTCCATTCTAAATATTAATATTTGATAATTTTTTTTAGGCGAATCTCTTGAAAAAGATTTTAGGTGAAGCACTTTTGAATCTATATATTAATACGCTAAGAATTTTTCATACAAAAGTACAGCTCCCTCTTTAGCATAGTAAAACTTCATCAATTAACCCAAAAGTTATACCATATGTTCTTATGAGTATTTAGATGTGGCCATAGCAAACAGAAAAAAAATTCATTGCAATTATTTATTGTTTTATAACGAATTAAAAGTTGTACCAATATACGCACATTTCGCATAGATAGGTGAGCAAAGCATGCTTTGTTTTTGCTTAAGGCCTGCTCTCAGATAACATACATTTTATTTTCGTTACAATGCTTAGTTTGAATAAGACAGTTGAACTAAAGCTTTTGATTTTCACAGCTGAACAAAATAATTTTTTAGTTCATCTGAGAACAGGCCTTTATCAAAAACTCTGTGAAAGCAGATGGTCGAATTTCGACCACTGGGCGAAGCTAGTTTTTATTATTATACAAAATCCATACAATTTCCACAGCATTTTGATAGTGAGAATGAGCCCGTCCAAGCTACAAGACTTTTAAATTTTTCGCCCTCTAAAATGTTCACTCAGAAAAAGGACCGACTAGCTGAGATCTTGACCGATCGGGATGCAATTTATACCGTTTTGTACCTAAAATTTTCAGTATGTTTCATACCTGAGAGTACTGAAATGTAGGACGAAATGTTCTAAAATCGAAAAACACGTTTAATATTATGATGAAAATGAAAACAAACGTTCTTTAATCAAGTACTTTTCGTAATTACAGTAATTTAAGTACAAAATATCTTGTATTGAGTACAAAATTATATTCAAAATGCAAGCTCCAAAAAGAGGGCAACGAAAAATTCGAATTATTTCAAACGAAACTGTTTATAAGATTTCCAACGGGTTCTAGTATCTTTCTTATGGAATGATAGTAGAGCTCAGTTCTACCGTAATATCATCTTTGTCTTTGATTAATTTATGTCTCTTGGCTCTTTTAAGCCTTCGTTGATTCAAATCAGAGACCTCATTTCAGGAACAAATTGTGAATAGCTTAAGAATTTTATGGGCTTAAACCACATATAACAAAATTGTGTTTCCAAACATTCTTTAAAAGCTCTTCTAAGTCAAGTCTCTTAAATTTGTTACTTTAATCACACTGCAACTTCAGTTTATCTATTCCCCTTGCCCATCTCTAGCTAGTTTAGCCATTTAACTACTCTTTACGAGGTCGCCCGGTACTCACTCTCACACACACATTATTAAAATAATAATCGCAAAATAATTGCGTTTGGGAGTTCAATGAACTGGTGCGCCCCAGCGCAACTGACGAATAAGTAGATGTGAGACAAGTACCGAGAAAAAAAAATAGAAAATATAACTAACACCACGTACCCACAAAATTATTTGTTACGCACACACATGAAAAGAACGAGCAAGAGACATGTGAAGATAAAAATATGCAGATATAAATATGAGCTAGACACACACAAAATACAGAAAAAAAAAGAAGTGGCACAATTCTCTCTCGAAATGTGATTTAAGTATTCGGTTTTTGGTTTAGCATTTCCTGCGAAAATTGCATTTCGCTTGCATTTATCCTTCAACTCTGCGGAGCTGCGGTCATTGCTCCAGCTACCCCCAGCTGCTGTCACATGACCAGCCAGCCAGCCAGGCAGCACAATTTTTAAGGTTAACGCTGCCGCAGCGCCACCTAGCGGGTGGGCCAAACCACATAAACACACACACACACACACACAGACAAAACACTTTCGTTGTACATAGAACGTAACCCCTAAAAATGGTTTGTTGGTGTACATAAGTCGCGTAGAGCAACCCTCCTCGAGCAGCAAGCTCGGACAGCAAAAGTTCAATGCACGAAAAGTGGGTCAAAGCAAAATGACAACCCCATGCCATCCTGCCTGCCCTCTGTCGTCTCTCTCTCTCAGTAAAAGTGAAATGTTTAGTGAGGGATGTGGGCGGTTGGTTGTCGTCTGACATGGCACAGGTGTCTTCCATTGCGAGCGCGCCAATTTTAGCACTACTTTTGGGATGCATGCAGTTGGAACTACATATCGTACGTAGGCCTGGTTGACAGTTGGCTTGCTTTGAGTTCATTGGACTGGTTAGAGGACAGCAGCTATTCGCCCTAATGGCATGGAAAATGAGCATGACAAAGGCAAAGGGAATTTTGGATGCAAAAGGTGTTAAGAAACTAATAGGAGGGAGTAGCTCTAAGTCTAGATATTGCTTTGAGCTTATCTTAGGTAGAAGAAGTGATGCTGTATGAGTCTATACTTCCTTTAGTACTATAAACACATAAGTGTGTACCTCTATTTGTAGTATTTCTTAGTTTGAAGGGTATAAAACTTACATTCGCTCTATTACATCCCTAAAGCTTTCTTATTAAAACTGATCGTCGCCTTCTTGTTTTCCCCTTAAACTAAATCTCTTTTCTCTCTTTACATGTCTAGCGTTGGTTCGCTATTTCACTAGCTTTTCTGTTCTACTCTTTAGACGCTGCCTTTTTAAACTACTATTGTAAATAGAATCCAATTGGATTGACTTTAAACACTTCTCCAGATAAAAGTCTATCTTGATTTTTATAGATCATTGAAAGAAAAAAACCACCGAAACATATAATTTTGAAAATCGATTTTCAATTACCAATCAGCGTAACCCAAAACGACCATATTTGGCATATACAGAACTCTGAACTCTAATTTCAATTATAGCCAACCAACTTATAATCTAATTCTCATTCAGCACGCCCATTTCCTGTCGCTGAACTGAATTTTTCTTCTTGAAGCAGTTTATGACTCAATATTGAAAATAATTTGCAGTGACTTTTGTCATAAATTTTTTTGTTTAGAAAAATGTATTCGAAAATTGCATAATTCGACAAAATTCAGACAACTGCAGCTGCAGCATTTAAACCAAATGCTGTCAGTTGGAAGGCGCCCACTTTAGGCTGAGATCTCGAATGAAAAAAAAACACAAATCAAATTCCGCCCATATAAAGACAGAGCTGACGGCACGTGAGTTGGTTGGGCTGCTTGGCAGAGATCTCTTACAGCAAGGGGTGGTGAGTCATTAAAAGTGCCGACAACAATTTATATGACAGTCGAGAGGCGTCATTAAGAGACCAAAGTGACCAAAAAAGGCAAAGGCAAGCCAAACGATTGAAATTACATTAATTGTGTGTGTGTGTGTGTGTGGGGGGGGAGGAGGTGGGGCGGCTTGAGTTTTGCAGAGTTCACTGCACTCACCTGCTCGCGCTGTCTCCCTCTCTCATTTGTTCTCTCGCTCTGATGGCAAATGCCAACGACCTGCGCAGAACTGCAGTTAGATTTTTGTTGCAATTGCACGCAAAAGACCTTGCCTCCTCTCTCTCTCTCTCTCTTTCAGCCATTCTCCAATTTGAAACGAGTTTCAGTTGCTCTCCGTAGTGTGCGTGTGTTTGGGCAACTGTTTTAATATTTGCCACAATAGCTTGACTTGGATTAGATTTTTGTTTGACTGTGTTTTTTGCCTCCATCTATTTTCTTATTATTTATTTGCCCAGCCCAAATATTCATCTAGCATAATGGCTTATAATTGTATGACAGGCAAACATGCGTCAGTTACCGAAAGACGTTGGATTATCTAGTTTTACACAGAATTATCGTGGACATGTGAAGTGAAAAGCTAATAGGAAATTGGTGAAACATATGTTCGTTTATGATTTCTTTTTTAATTTAACCAATTTTTATGTAGATTTTAAACATTTGTTAACATTTTGTCATATTTTAAGCTAGAGTCCCCCAAAAGTAGGCCAAGGTTTTTTTTAAAGTTAGAAATGTGTGGGCAAGACTTAACTTCGTAACTTTTGGAACTAACATTGTCGGTCGGGCTTACAAAGGTTTGCACAAGAAACCAAACTGCTGTTGGACTGAAAACCTTGAAGGAAAGGTTCACCAATATGCCTTCTTTATATACAAAGGACAAATAAGCTCGTTTTGAAATAAAAGATGAAATAGCAAATAACAAGAGCATCGCGAACAAAGTTATATGGAAGAAGAAAGCCGAATCAGCATGTTTAATTTGATGGATTCCTTCAACGTTGCGTAAGAATGGACAGAGGAAAATAACTTTCAAAGCAATGAGATCTTCTTTTTCCGAAAAATCAGAGTCAAAACATTTCTTAAAAGACTTAACAAATATCATTTCTGCTAAAAAACTGCTTATAGTTATGTCTATAAACCGCAAAACTGAGTTATCTTAAAAGTTATACTCCTTTTTTTCTATATAAGCAACTTTTTCTACATAGGAGTAGTTGCTTGTATAGAATGTTTAATGTAGTATTTTTTGATGTGAACATAGATAGAGAACATAGTGTCCCAGAAATCTATAGAGATTTTCGTATAAACGATTGGATTTTGAACTAAACTAAGGGAAGTTTTCTAGGTGGATTTCACGCATTTACTTAGCTCATGCTCAAAATAAGTAGTGCAAATTCACCAAATTCACCCAGGTCTGGCAAAACAGGAACATGAGAAAACGGCCCTAGGAGGAGTTTCTATGTTAAGAATCGAGAATAACGTCGCCTACTGGATTATTGGAAAGCACAACCGTATGCTTTAAATCTCGACGTTGGCGCTGAGCAGTCGTTTTTAAATCTTTCAACTTTTGTCTTCTAATCTAGAGGCCTTGCATTTTAGGAGGACACTTCACATGTAAAGGCAAGCAAGTGTAGTTCGAAACGAAACCGTTTCTGGTTGGATCTAAGAACTCCCTTTAGAAAACGTTTCAAAAATTTTTTTCTAATGTCTGAAGCAAAGCTGGAGCTCTTAACGTGGAGAAGTACAAAAAGCACTTTCATTACAAAATGTTGAAGTGAAACCCCTTCATATTCAAACTTACCAAAATATCTAATAAGAAATGCAACATTCCACTCTTTTCTTACAACTTTAAGACTTATCTTGAAGACCCGTTATGAATTTAACGAAACAGCTCAAAGCAAATCGGTTGCTAAAAATATCTATCCAGTTGGTTTCAAAGCTAACGATTTTGTTGGGAGATTTTGGGAAGAGCAAACAGAGGTAAAATTTTCTCTTAACACTATCTATGGAAATGTTACTTTACTCCTCGTTACATCATTGCTGGATACACACCTTAAGACTTAAACTTAACTAAACGTTAAAAAATCTTTATTCATTCGAATAAAGTTCACAAAAACTCGTAATTTTGTCATTTTTGATAGTTAATGGCTCTAGGATTTGACACCATCCGAAAATCACTTCTAGAGAATTTCCTAGGAAAACCCGATAAATTAAGAAATTTAAATTTTTTTTACATTTTATAGAGATTTTCATAGAAGCTGTTTGCTTTTAGAGTTGCTAAGCTACCAATTTGCACTGCATTGCTTGGTTGAACTCGAAATGGTTTTCAAGATATTGTTGAAAATCTTATAAAAAAGAGTGGAAAACCTTAACATTTTTGTATTTTTGAGTGTGAAGATGACATTTTTGATTTCCAAAATTGAATTAATCTGTTGGCTTATCAACCCTTAATCGTCGTTAAATCCAAACTTCCAATTAGTTTTCAAGATAAAGAGTTCTAAGATTTAAGGCTGGCAAACTATCGATATTGCCGCCATTCGATACTTTCGATAATATAAGAGAAAAGATTCCATACAGTCGATACACTGTAGTTCAGCTGGTGTCAAGGCACTACCAGGCCTAACGACCTGATGCATCACTGAGCGTCAGTCGCGACAGGTAATGCAGCACAGCACTAGTCAAGTACGTGCATTGTAGTGTGCATCAATCACCACACTAACGACTGGTAATGCAGGGTCGTACCGATCGGTACGTTTTCCGGACATTCCCATACAAAATTCGTTAGGCAAATACTTTGCTGGTGGTTGGTCTGGTGGAGAGTGCTCGCCTCGAAGAGTTAGGGAATTCGTTAATGGGATTTGATGAATGTGCTAAGCATAGTAAATGATTTATTTGCAGAATTTCGCGGTTGTAATAGTTACTTCAGCATTCATCACAAACGTTGATTCGCATCATCTACGAATGTTTATGATCATCATCTATGAGAAATTGCACAAAACAAATGCTGATATTCAGATCATACAGTGAATGTTTTGTAGAAAATGTCTCAGCAGAATTAGGCTTAAGGTTTATTAGTTTACTATACTAAAATGACTAATTAATTTAAGGTAGTTTAAAAAATTTTTGCACCATTCATATTTTTTGTAGGGGATCGGATAATTTGGATGAGGTTAGGTTTTCCGTGTTTCAGTTTCAGAACTGGCCTGCTGCACTGTTTTAGTTTAGTAATTCAAATCTACAAATTACTAAAAAGAAATTCTAGAATTTTTAGATTTTTAGAAACTTATTCCCCAAAAGAATTTTTGTTCTTAGATATGGCTAGTCTAGTTGCCTGCAGTCCATGCAGATTTTCATCTAACTAAAACTGTGTTAAGTATGTGAGTTGCACAACATAATTTTGTATTTTTTTTTTGTTGTGTGTCTTTAGAAACGTGGCGAGACTTTATCAAATTGCTGACAGCGTCGGCGACGACTGCTGTCTAATAATAATTTATTTTATTAATTTAAAATTACATTGCTTGACAAGAGCAACAAGAAAATTACACAGCAATCTGTGGTGTCTAGTACATACAAGCATACGTACATGTGTGCGTGTGAGTGAGTGCCTCATGCAAAGTGAGGTCGCTGCCGTTCAATAACCTCGAGAGTCTCTCTACGCAATTGCAGCGACAACATAGAGGCACACTTATGTATGCATGTCAGTGTGTTTGTGTGTGTGTGTGTGTGTGATTCAACGAGGCGCTTGGCAACACACTAATCGGTCGAGTCAAGTCAGCCTCGGCTATGGTCCGTTCGGTGCGTGGTAATTGCTTGCCAACATTGGGGGTGCTGGGGTGGGGGGTGGGTGGACTTACTCAGATTTTTGAAAGGGAATAAAACAAAACAAAATTACATAGAATAATTATTGTCTGAGCATTTTTCCAACATACATTTCTCTATTAATAAACACAAAGTGAGTGCGCTGCGTCGCCGCGACAAATCGTTTTTCAAATGCCTTAAAAATGTGGCGTTTCCGTCAGAACGATGTCACCACAAAAATTCTATTTTTAATTGCTTTTAATTAACAAAACCTACAAAATGTTAAATGACAGGCATAATAATTTGGTGTCATTAGATTTTTTTTTTTGTATAAATTTTCGGGCCAGAGATAGGTCGAGTGGAAAGCCACAGAGGAAGAGAGAGAGAGAAAGATATAAATGCAAAATATGCCGCTAGACCCCAAGTGCAATGAACTCAAGAACTAAACTGAAACGACAACAGCAATGGAAAAGCAACGACCACGACGTTGACGGCGACGGCAACGCCGAAGTCAAGCAAGTTCTAGTTGAGGCAGTCCACATTCACATTCACACACACACACACACATACTCAAAGCTAGTCTGCTGCATGTCATTATAAACATCTAGAAGTATAGCCCGTAACACTGATTAGGCTCAGAGAAAAATATTCATACATATATGTAAGTACGTACAGCTAATCTATATTTCAGCATTTGTAATAACTTGATGAAAAATACACCTCCTCCTTCTCCTCCCTCCTCCTCCTCCAGCTTGTGCTACTCTGCTGTTGCGTATGTCCATTGGGTTATTGAACTCGTCGACGGTTTGGCTCTCTTTGAATTGGGTTAGCGTAGGTTAGGTTAGTTACTTTGCCTGCTGCTGTTGCTGCGTTCTAAAATTGTGAAATGCGATAACGTATTCACCCCCCACCAACACCCCCCGCTGCTATGAGGAAGTTAAGTTGAGTTTTTGATTCAGTTTAATTGCCAAGAGAATATAAAAAAAAAAGGTAGACTGCAGGTAGATTGAAGTAGCAATTGAAGAGAGTTGAAGTAGAGCAGCCTGTTGAGATTTTGTATAGGGTCTACCAGTTAGTTAGTCAGTTAGAATGGTTAATGGGTTACACATGATAAGAACACGAAGTTGTACTGGAACTCTGTTTGAGTGGCTTTGACAGTTTTAGAGATTGTAGAGAGGTGATTGAGTTGGGTCTCGTTAGATTTTTGAGAATTAATGACTTTTTAAAGAGGAATACAAGTGAAAATGTTTGCATTTTTACTTTGTCCGTTGAGGTATCAGCAAACAAAGTGCAACTAACTTGCTAAATCACCTTTCACATACTTAATATATACTCGATACTTTAAAATCGATACGCAGTTCTTAATACTAACTACTCAATACTAAGTACTCGATACTAATTACCCAGTATTCCATCCTCTGTACTTGATTCTAAGCCCTCGATATTAAGTTCTTGATTTTAAGTAGTTGATACTAAGTATTCGATACTCAGTACTCAATTCTCAGCTAAAGGAATACAATACTAAAGGAATAATAAAGTATTTCATTAAAATTCATCAAATCAAGTCTAACAAGCTTTAAAACATTAAAATAGCTTTATCAGCAGCTGAGTTACTTGAGATGGTTTTTTTAGATGGAGTGTTCCAAATTAGTTTCTTAACATTAAATTGATCAACGTTTTAAAGGTAAGTATTAAAAAGGCGCTTATAGTTGAAATAAAAGTAATTTGTTTGTATGAAAGCAAAGTTATAAGAGTCCTGAAAAACTAAAGATTATACCAAACCAATTCGAAAATTTCTATGAGGGAAACAATATTTTAGTGCAGAGCTTTAGAAGTTTGTACTTTTGTCGAATTATTTAAAGACTTTATATGAAATCTAAAACTAATGCAAGAATATAATCAGAAAAACTACAAGTTAAACTACAAGTTATAATCAGAAAACATAAAAACTATTTTAATGAATGAAATAGCAGAGGTTGAGCTACTTGAGTTGGTAAATACCTCAGTAAAATTGATAAATGTGCAAAATATTTGGTTGGTATTTCTTATGAACCAATAGCGGTAGGTTTCTTTTGAGTACGCACTTTCATTCTGTTCATCTTCATGTTGCTTTGGCAAG
Source organism: Lordiphosa collinella (assembly GCA_018904265.1). Lineage (NCBI taxonomy): Eukaryota > Metazoa > Arthropoda > Insecta > Diptera > Drosophilidae > Lordiphosa > Lordiphosa collinella. The sequence goes on along the minus strand of JAEIFV010000716.1, from coordinate 49,187 downwards.
CTTTCACTTCATATCAGCTCTAAAACTATGGTATCAAAAAGAGCCTGCCATGCTTCTAATAGAACATTGATATTTGTGCAAATTGAGCTATTTGTCTTTTGAGGTCAGTAGCGTCTACAATAATTGCAATTACTGTGCAATAAAATAAATATATCAGTTCAGGGTTTTTGGGGTAACAAACTTTTATTTCAGGTAAAAATTTCCCATGAAAAATAACTCTCCCACTAAGAGCAGATAAAAGTTCAAACCACGCATGAAGCTGGTGTAAAATTTGGTTAAATGCCAGGTTTAACAACCCGCCATCTTAATATAATAAACAAATTTTTTTAAAGTCCGGAAAAAGTCGCGATAATAATCATACCAAACGTGATTAAGAGCCCCAAGAGGCACATAAGGACTCTACCCGCTAATAAAATGATGAGCTACGCCTTAATAAAGACGAAGCTAAATCTACCAATAAATCGACAAATCATACAGAAAATTTGCAGAAAGGAGTTGCATCTTCAAATGCAATCCAAGGCACCGAAACCACGCCCCAAGCATTGTAATTTACGAAAACTACAAGTATTGCGACGCATAATTCAAAACTGTCATATTAAGTGATGAAATAAGTTTGACCCTAGACGGATCAGATGGACATCATGAATATTGGAGAAAAATGGGACGATACTCGATAGACCTGTTACAAGCGCAACTATGGTGGTGGTTTTCTTGTGGTATGGGCTACATTCAGAGCTACAGGCAAAGCGCCAATTTGTTTTGTGCCAGGCCGTATGAATTCCCAAATGTAAGTTGAGTTGCTGGAAAGTCAGCTTATCACATTCGTGAAAGTGTATCATAGTGACAATTCGATTTTTCGGCAAGATATCGCTTCCATTCACATTGTCAAGCATACTTAGGCATATTTCAGCTCCCACAGTATTCCGTTGTTACAGTGGCCGGCATTAAGTCCGGATCTAAATTCAATTTAAAATCTGTGTCGCCTCATTTATGCCACAATATTCAGAGTGCCGAAGCAGCTAAAAGATGCAATTGTGAAGGTGTGGAAAATACAAAACTACAAAACTTGGCCAATTCAATGCCCGGCGGTTGCAGTTATTGGAAAAGTTAAAGAGCAATTCAAACTCTTACTTAAGTTATCTCCAGACAACATTCGGAGTTCCTATTTAAAATACAAGATTTGACGCTTTTTAAAAATTGCACATATAGCTATTTTCTAAGAAATAATTTTTTGTTCATTTTTTTTGTTACTAAACTGTTAAAAATAAAAATTGCTTGTATTCTTTTAAAGTTTAAACATCCAATACCTTTTAAAAAAAATAAGATCACAAATGAAAAAGAATGGAAATAAAAATAACAAAGCAAAAAATATAAGCACATATTTCAATTTTACTGAGGTGGATAGAGTGTTTCTAAAATGAGTTGTATTAGAAACATAAAAGCTTTTAAGTACTTAAAGTATTTTTTAGTATTATGTATTTAGAATTCAAAGTGGTGCAACTTTTTTACACCACAAAATTAAAAACTCGTTAGGAAGAATTTTGTTTATGATTTTTTTAAAAGAAAATTGGAAGACAAATCAATACAAATATAAAATTTTAAAATATCTTCCACAGAAGCTGAGTTACTTGAGGTGTTAAATAGATGGAGTGTTTTTGGAACGATTTTTCCACGTTAAAATTGAAATTTTAGATAACAATATTCTCTTTTAAGCAATTTTACTTATGTGTAAGCTGAGCTATGAGTAAAATTTTTTCAAATAATGAGAGTCTAGAGAAGAAATAAGATACTTCCAGGGATACCGAAACGAATTTCAGTTTCCAAAGTTTTTTATTTTGCGCGACAGCTTTTTCTCAACTGTTTAGGATATAAATTAGTAATCTACAACCGGTTCCCATCATAAACCGTCAATAAAATATAGCTATCGGCCGAGATAAACTCCCTGGCCGATATTGAAAATCGCTTCGGTATTAATCTATGAATACTTATTATAAGAAATAAGATGATTTAAATTTCAAAAGAAGGCTTGATTTTGCAATTTTCTCAAGTAGCAGCCAAGTAACTTGCGGTATTTCAAAATACGTACTGATTTAGAAGTAAAGATTTTACCTTTCAAGTTCTTAAAATTCTCTTCAAAGTACTTTTCGAAACTTAGTTCAAAAAAAAACTCTCTTATAAAAAAACTTTCCATTCATTCAGCTTAAAAAACTTTTGTTTCGGCTTTGCAGTTGAATGACTTGTTGCATCTGTCAACCTACTTGTTTCTCTACGCATTGTCAATTTTGTTGTCAAAAAATACAAATTTTTGCATTGCCTTTAGCTTCTATTAATGTCTATGGATTGGTGCCGGCAAAAATTCAAATATCAACGTAACAACCCAGTCGACGCCAACAACAATGGGGTGCCCACATAACGAACGAAACGAAACAAAATCAATTGCAAATTTGAATTGTAAACTCAGCGGTTGCAAACTCAAACTCTTAATGCCTGGCCACCAGAATTGCTTTCGGTTCGCCCATTAAATGCAATTCCATCTACTTGACTTGGGCCGCCGATGCCGTCGAGTCACGTTTTTTTTTGGTTGGTCGGTTCGGTTCAGACTCTAACCCAGAGGTGATTGTACTGGTTAACAAGTACGTGCAGTTTCTGAAGGCTGCAGAACGAGTTTAGCGAGTTGCAACAAGCAGAAAAAAAAATCTATTTCAAATTGAGTTACATTCGATTTTCAGAGTCAACATAAATTACATGCCGCTTAATTTTCACACACACAGACACAAAAATCTGCTTTGCTTTGACATTTTCGTTGCATGTTTGAGGTTATGACAAGAAGCCAAAAAAAAAGGCTGAAACAGAAACTCCAAACATGACACGACACACCATTAAATGAGGCAAGGTGTAGCAGCCACAGCCATAGGGAGCTGTTAAATAGCCTGGCTCAAAGTAAAATGCCAAATGTCGTTTAAAGGTGGCACAAAAAGAAAGGAAATTTTGGCGGCTAACCAAACAGAATATTACTCATACGCACTGTTGACCACAGTCAACACCTAACGGTTATCTGCCACCCAGAAGGGGATAGGCCAGTTATTTGTGTAAACTTATGCATTCAAACTGCATTATGACCACTGAGAAATTGTTCAAAACTTGGACACGGGCAAACAGTATAAATATTACTCATACGCCACATGTACACACAGGCTGCCTGCCCCACATTAATTACCATAAAAATAGGCAGTGCTGAGTAAGGAGAAAGAACGGGTAGACGAGTGGGGGTACTCACATTCATAGAATTTGTGACGGAAATGAGTTTAGTGCCCCCCTCACCCCCGCCCCACCACCGCCAAAGCCAAATAAACACGCATGGGGCCATTCAAAATTCAAAAGCGCGTGCTGTGACTACCAAATCAAGGCAAGTACATACATAGTTAGTTGGTTTGCTTATGGCTAAAAGCGCATTTGCTGCCGGGTTGCATAATAATTATCATGCAACATGCGGCAGCGAATATATAGAGAGAGATTTGTGGCCAGACAAAACGTTATTTAAGGCCTGAGAGACGCTAAAGTCACGCATTTTACGCACTATTTGGGAGCTTGGGTTAGGTTAAGGATGGGTGAAGTGAAAAGTTCTGAGTAAGAACTTGCTGGGGTTTTTTTAACTTCATTGAGAAACTAAACTTTTAACACATTTTTGAAGTGGATCAGAATATGCAAGGATAAAGCAAAGTTACCATTCTCATCCAAAACCTATCGTCTGTTTGGAAAAAGTTGAACTGAACTTAATCCGCAAATAAGAATGGTTTAGTTAGTTTGATTTTGCATCTATTTGAATATAAAGATATTTTTAAATAGTGTGAATTTGTAATGAGTTAAGCTGGCTCGAGGTCGAAAAAGTGTTGCGTTTGTTCACAACTGAAAACAACTTTTGTAGTGATACACCAAAAAGAGCTGGATGCCTATACAGTACTGTTTCATGGATGTTCTAATGGAATCTTCAGTAGACGTTTGCTAATGACTTCTGATTGTTTAAGGTCTTTCAATGCAATCACAGCTTTAAGCGGTATTGTGAATTTGTATCAGGAAACTCAACTTAACGAAAATGCTAATATGTCTTGTTGTTTTATTCGAATCTTTTGCATTCCACTTTACCAAAGTACTTCTATAACCTATGGATATTGCCCTTATTTATGATGTGAAACATCTTAAATTTCGGTACGGAAGATTTTGACAAAAGTTAAATTTAATTTCAGCATCACGCGTCACGCTGACATGGCATGTGGTGTGGTTTTTAACCGTAAAGTTAATTGTATAGCAATTAGTTGGATTTATAGAAACTGAAGTCGTCGAAATATAAGATGAATCTAAGAAAACCATTTGAAGGAAGAACAAGTATCTTTTACTTGTGCGGAATTGTCCTAATTAGTTTAAGAAGCTTAAGAAGAAGCCACCCCACAACATTTCATTGGTCCTTCGAGCCGGATCTCAAATTAATGTCTCGCTAGCTAAAGCGTTACATTTCAAGAGCGTGAAGATAGGGTCAGAAGATCCGGTACAAAATAGTATAGGAGTTCAGGTTGAAAGTCGTCCTGAAGGTCGATTCGGAGTTTCACCTTCGAACGCCTTCCGCTCCAATCAAACCCTAGGTGAAGGAGAATTTCAAGCACATTTTCCTATCGGACAATACATTTTACCGACCAGCGACTGTCGCGGTACCTTGGTACGAAAAATTATGGGGATGTGCTCTGCAATGGTGTCCTCCCTAGTACAGCAGGCCTTCCAGTAACACATAGCACTCGCGGTATGCACTTGAAGCTATACATCTTCTGGCGTCTAGCCAAATTGCGTTCCTCTTGCTGCTCCAGCATGCTCCAGCCCCAGCCTCGTGTCAACTCCTCCATTAAGGGGTTGGAAAAGGTGTTTATGGTCAGTGGCAGTGTCGGTGCCGGTGCATTAACGGCTACATAATACTGGCATAGTATTTGTGGTGGATTCTTGCCTTCCGATTGAGATTGGTGAGAGATTTCCTCTAAGCGATTGCTGCTTAGTCCTTCGGAATTGGTTTTAGAGGAGTCGACCATTTTAATCAGCGGAACAACACCAATGCTCTTTTCTATCAGATTCCAGTACTGATTGGGGTGTATGCACCGTTTGACGGTGGTCGTGTAGGGAAGGAGGGTGCGCAGTACCGAGTTGGTCGAGATTGAGTACTTAGAATCGAGAACTGAGTACCGAAAACTGAATATCGTGTACTTAGTATTGGGATTGAGTACTTAGAATCGAGAACTAAGTATTAAGTACTCGATACTCAGTATTCGATCAGTATCGAGTACTTAGTATTGAGATTGAGTACTTAGAATCGAGAACTGAGTACTGAATACTGAGTATAGAGTATTTAGTATTGAGATTGAGTACTTAAAATTAAGTACTAAGTATCGAATACTGAGTATAGAGTACTTAATACTCAGTTCTCGATACTCAGTATTCGACTGAGTACTGAATCGGTATCGAGAACATAGCATCGAGTACTTAGAATCGAGTACTAAGTATCGTATACCGAGTATCAAGTATTTAGTATCAAGTACTTCGTAACGAGTACTGAGTATGGGGTATTTGGCATGGAATTCTTACTCTCGAGAACTAAGTATTAAGCACTGAGTATCCAGCTTTGAGTATCGAGTAAATCGTGACACACAACCACAAGAATGTGAAAAACGGAGCATATCGTATACAACATCCTTCACATCAAGGCCCCGTGAGTGTTAGCCACAGTCGCACCTTTTTCTCAATACGTCTTTACTAATCAATTTCAAAAATAATGGCTAAAAGATGGAAGGATTTCTTGAAGAAAGAAAACCCTAAGCCAAACCGATACTATGGTTTGAAAAAAGCTCAACTATATTGTAGTCGGTCTTGACTGACTTTCTTACTTGTTCACATCGAAAACTGTCAATGAAATATTTTTATACTTTTTGATATTTATGAGTATTTTTGTGTCATAGCAAAGTCTGCTGATGAGAGGACTGAGAGCTATATTATATGTACATAAATTCTATTAATCTTCATAATAGATCCCAAAAGTAGTCTATATTCACGCACTTTTTGGCAATTAGTCTTCAACTTCAGATCAACTTTTGATGTCCATACCATAAACTCTTCCAACTGCCCTCTTCAGGCAATATTTAACCATTTGCCATGAGTTGTTGTTTGTGGTTTGCCTTTTGGCTCTGTGTCTCTCGCTGTACGCAAACGTGCGTAGCCAAAGAGCTTCGCATGACCATTTGCAAGTCCTCTCCACCCTCCCTAAACCCCCCCCACCACCCTAAACCACACCATCAGAGAGCTACCAAAATCACCAACAACTGTACACAGCAGAACAACAAACACACAGCAAAACAGACCTAGGCCAGCGCAGCTGCAGCAAAAGGCTACCAGTTTAAGTCTCGAGACTCCGCTGGTCGTTTCGTTTGTGTGTAGGCAGCCGTTGGAAGTATGTGAACGGTCTTTGACCGCAGAGTAACCGTTAGGTAGCCAGAAGGATTACGTGGACGCCTTAACGGGCCACCAAGTGGTGCCTCAACGGGCCGCTCATTGTACGAGGTTAGTTCACACAAAAATCAGTTAAAGTTAAACGCCTGGCGGCCACTTTGCGAGTTTTTTTCTTTTTTTTTTTTTGGCTACCCATTCCCCATTCGCCTCGCGTGCTTGGCAAACAATGCTGCGATTGGATTGGATTGCTTCGGTTTTGGTTTGGTGGGTAGGTTTGCTGGCTCTTGGGCATAGTATTTCGTGTGGCTTATCGCGCGCGCGTCAAATGCTCAGCCCCCCATAAATCAATTAGTTGAAGGGGTCGCTGAAAATGCGGTGGCTGTATTTAAGTTTTTTTTTTTTTTTTTGTTTTATTGATGTGAAGGGCGTTGCGCTAGGTAGTTTGTTGAACTTAATTGGAGGTGGAGAAGTGTACTTACAGGTTGGTTAATTATACAGACTAAACAAATTGTCACCAGTTGAAGTCAAAAGCTTACCTGCAAGTAGAAGAAAATGGAAAAGTTGGTTTAATATAAGATCAAAAGTTTGGACAGAATACTGTTTGAGATGATGAAAGGAAAGGAAATTTTAAATATTTTAAATTTTCGAGTCCAATCTTAAGACTAACTCAATTGACTCCGTGTTTATTGAAGTATCGAGTACTTTGAATCGACTACTGAGTATCGAATACTGAGTATCGAGTAGTTAATAACAAGCACAAGCTGTGAGTACTTAGCATCGAGTACTAAGAATCTAGTACTGAGTATCGAATACTGAGTATAGAGTACTTAGAATCGAGTAATTTGTATCGAGGACTTTGAATCGAGTACTAAGTATCGAATACTGAGTTCCCAGTACTTAGTATCGAGTAGTTAGTAACAAGTACAAGCGTGAGTACTTAGAATCGAGTACTGAAAATCGAGTACTGAGTACCGAATACTGAGAAAAGAGTACTTAGAATCGAGTACTTTGTTTCGAGTACTTTAGAATCGAGTACTGAGTATCGAGTACTGAGTTCCGAGTACTTAGTATCGAGAAATTAGTAACAAGTACAAGCTGAGTATAGAGTACTGAGTATAGAGTACTTAGAATCGAGTACTTTGTCTCGAGTACTTTGAATCGAGTACTGAGTATCGAATACTGAGTTCCGAGCACTTAGTATCGAGTAGTTAGTTACAAGTAGAAGCTGTGAGTACTTAGAATCGAGTACTGAGAATCGAGTACTGAGTATCGCATACTAAGTAGAGTACTTAGAATCGAGTACTTTGTATAGAGAACTTAGAATCGAATACTGAGTATCGAATACTGACTAAAGAGTACTTAGAATCGAGTACTTTGTATCGAGTACTAAGAATAGAGTAGTTAGTAACAAGTACTTAGTATCGAGTACTGAGTATAAAGTGTTTAGTATGAAGTACTTAGCATCGAGTACTTAGTATTAAGTATCGTACCACAGCTGAGTATCGAGTACAGAGAGTATCGAGTCTTAAGTACACACGCTCACTCAGAGCATATCGTATCAAACGTCTTACATCAAGGCCTCGTTAGTCAGTGCCACACTCACACCGTTTTTTGATATATACCAGGTTTCAGGATCAACCCTGACTAAAAACTAACTCACCTAACTCATACTATATTACAAGGTTTTCAATTTGTGTGGTTTTATTCTCAACTTGAGGACCGTACACTTCAATCAAACTAACTTAACTCAGCTTTTATTACACTTATTCACGATTTCGTGCATTCAAAACTATTTTAGAAACTAACTCAGCTTTTATGATCTCATGTGATGTTATATGGTTTCATTTGGGATTCAAGTTGGAAGAATGTTCAAACCTTAGCTAAAACCAACTCAGGTTAAATCTGCTTTTACAGGAGTTTTTTCTTTGGAACTAAGTTAAGAACTAATTTAGATAAGTTATTGATGATATACCAAGAGCTGTCTAACCAAAATGTATAACTAATTAACGTAACTCAGCTTGCAGAATACAATAAGATATGCTTCTTAAAGAATTTGGCCCACAACCTGAACTTAAAGATATTGCATCTTTCCTTTGGTCTTTGATAATATTCCATTTTGATTCATTTCAGTTGATATGCGAGAAAAAGAGCAATCTGACATTGTAACAAACTCATAAAACTCAGCTTTTACTGGACTTATATCCAAATCTTTTCCTCAGAATGTTTTTTGAAGAACTCCTTCTAAAGTGTGTAATGTGGAAAATGATCGATCCACACTAAAAACTGAACTATAAAACTCAGTTTTCGTTCAAATTTAAAAAAAAAACATTTTTAGAGAACTCTACACCCTGCAAACATTTGTTCGTGTAACTCAAAGAGTAGGTTTGGCGACAGTTTGAGGAGAGAGTTTGGAGATAGTTTGGCGATATACAAAAAGAAATTACATTAGGAATCGCATTTTAATCATTCAAGGAATAAATAAGCAATATGTGGTATCGCATGTTTTCATCAAATCGGGAAATGGGCGATACATTACTAAGCAGATCCGAATTTCAGCTATCCCTTTTATATTAAGAGTGTACTGAATAACAACTTGAGAATTGCAAGTGGTGTAATCTAAGCGATATGCCAGAAATAGGTGAATATTTTTAAGGCAATTCAATATAAGCAGTATTTTAGCGTGTGCAATTACGCAACTGGTTGAGAATTCCAATCGTGTTCAGTCCGAGGGTCCCGAGCTGGAGTCCCAGAGTAAGTATAAAGTTTATAAGAATTTAAATGATTCGTAGTTTTTCAGAACTTTCTCTTAACGTTAGGAAGAAACGTATTCTCCAGGAAAGAAACGCTTTTTTACCCCTCAGAGGAGAATCCCAGAGTAAGTATAAAGTTTATAAGAATTTATATAATTCGTAGTTTTTCAGAACTTTCTCTTAAAGTTTGAAAGAAACGTATTCCTATCTCCAGGAAAGAAACGCTTTTTTCCCTCAGAAGTTTTTTGTTTTTTCTTATCGCTTTTTTATCGCTCAGAAGAGACTTTTTCCTATCTCCCAGAAGTAACGCCTTCTTATCGCCGGTTGCGGTCGAATCGCTGGAGTAAAACGATACGTACAGCAAGAAACGCATTCTTATCTTCCGCGATAAGAAATGTTTGCTGGAATTCTAGTTAAAAAGATGAAATAGAGCAAAAACACAAAAAAACCAATTGTATCATGAAAAATGCCCTTTAAAGTATGCTATGATTTGGGTGTGATTTTATTTCATGAAATAATAATTTTTTCCACATTTGCCACGACATTCTAACTATGAGTTCAGTTTGGATTATGTATAACAGTGCAATAATTCTCTTTAATAAATTCTTTAAAAATAATAACTATTAAAAGTAAATAAACTTTGCATACTTTATAGGGCATTTATCATGAAATTTTGTTCATTTCAAGTTTCTGTCCTCTTTTCAGAAACCAATTTAGAAACCATTCATAAATTGCTATTTCCTCTTTCAACTGCCAAAAACCTTGTCAGTGGTTAACTCCCGCTTGTCCATTCCCACGCCAAATACTAAAAACCGCATCTTGCTGATGACACGCCCCAACACAAGTCCACACATAAATAATTTATAAAACGTTTTCGCTCTTAATTATTAGCCAACCACCGAAGTTGCCTGCTGCATGCTTTGGCCAGGGCCTCAGCCTAACTCTGTCGCCAACAGCTGGCAACATAAAACTGTCAACACAAATGTCAGACAGAATTTTTTGACTTATGACATAAGACAATTATAGCCAAGGTGCAGTCAGCCAACAGCAGCAGCCTAGCATCATCAAGTAAAGAGGTAACAAAAAAAAAAAAAAAACCGGCAGCAGCCGCTTTAGACAACTTGGCAAACATCATCAGCAAACGTGTGAAAGGCGCATTGAACTCTAGAGCAAAAAAAAAAAAAAACAAGAACTGGGTCTGATCGTGAGATTCGCTCAAAGGCGACAAAAATGTGCAAAATATATGTGCCAAAATTATGTAGCATTAACAATGCAAACATTATGAAAAGTTTAAGAAATTATAACTGCTAAGCCTCAGACTACTGAGATTCTGCTTGCTAAGGAAATTGAGTTTAGTCTGCCTACCTACTAGAAATAGTCTGATGAAATATATGTTAATCTCTTGATATAGTTTGTAAATCCATTTGAAGTATTTTAGGAATTTGTATTGATATTTTTTATTGTTATCTGAATTTTGTTCTTTTGTGGTTCAAGCACATTTCTTATATGTAGGCACTGATAGGAAGTACCTAGGTATTTGTACCTACCCTGCAGTACGCTGCACTAGTACATGGGTGCTGAGTTCAGTACTTACTGGTAAACAGAAGTACTTACAGCCCAACCCACCAGCAATGCATTTCGGTACTTATTCTTTGCTGGGCATGTCCTAGGAGGTAACCAATCGCCAACTCTTCGCTTTACAAGTAAGTAGTGAGGTAAGTACCGAAAACTGTAGTACTGTAATACTTATATTTGGTTGTCCCGTAAGTACCTCCGTAAGTAATTACAGTTGGTAGTGTAAGTACCTACTGTAAGTACCTCCAGTCAGTAGTAAAGTAAGTACCTCTGTAAAAGTACCTCTAGTCAGAGTAAGTACCTCTAGTCAGTTTACTTGTACATAACACTGACGTACTTGTCGTAACCAATCGGGTACCCTCTAGTACTGCCGACCACGTTCGCGACGATTGTGACTGTCGTCGCACCCTTTTTCAATGTGTTCGACTCGTCCAGGCACGCACGCTAGGTCGACGCAATGCCATGCAAGAACCGTCATGAGCGACGCTCGATAGACGAAATGCCATGCAGAGAAGCGACATAAGCCTCAATCGTTGTCGTCACGATGCATCACCGTACAAAGAGCAACGCTGGGTTGACGCAAATACTGTGACTGACCCCAGCCGTACTAGAGGGTACTTACTGCAGTATTTACTTGTAATGCGATAAGGTAACCACCATCGCCACCACTAAGTACTCAGTGTAAGTAGTGCAGGTAGCTATCGCCACTTCCCGAACTGCAGGGTAGTTACATATTTAGTGTACCTTTTAACTTACCTCGTTATTTTCAATTTCGAGCACCTTTTACCTTGCCTAGGATCAAATTTTTATTTACCTTGTCCAAAAGGTACTTCCATTTTAATGAGAATGAAATTTCAAATGATTGCCTGAGTGAGAAGCTAATCTAGTATACTCATTCTTCCTATTTGAGTTTGTTGGTGTGTCTATTCCAAAGCAGTGATGTGTTGATCCTTAAGTAGAGAAAGTTAGGCGCATCCGGCATTGGAAGAAGGTACGTGAGCTCTCTTTTGAATGTTATCAAAATGCAACTGCAATTCAGAGTTGATTATAGATCTCATCATACTTTCCACAGACTAAATGAAATTATATTTAAGAAGAGGACTTTTCTATTGAATTTTGAAGAATCAAATTTGTAGTTTTACCTTTAAGAAAGTTCCAAAAACTAGTCTCTATTGCCTTGCTATCTATCTAATTCAGGTTTGTAATCAAAAGCAGGAGCTGTAGGACGACCGAAACTTAGTTGGGAAAAACAGGTGCTGAAAGACATAAAGGCGCTTGAACTGAACAACTGGTGCCAGCTCGCACAAGACAGAGGCGAGTGGCGGGCATTAATAGCAGCGGCCGAGACCGTCAAACGGTTGTGATAGAAATATCGGTCCAAATAAGAAGAAGAAGAATCAATACTCAGAATAATTTTCGAGCTAATTAAATATTAAGATGTTTTCTGGCTGTATCTAGATTGAGGCGCTTAAAACTCAGTACACAGAACTGATCTACTGATTTCGTGGATTTTTTTTATCTTTTTCAGAACGATTGTGCAAAAGTTTTGAGAAAGCCTCAAAGTTTCGGTTCATTAGTTCACGTTCCTAACAATTTCAGGTTGGTATTACTGTATAAACCACGCCTTAAAACGCTTATTAAAGAGTACCTTTTTGTCCCTTTACCTTTACCTAGGTACTGGATATTTCGGATACCTTTTACCTTATTAAACATTTACCTTTTACCTTACCCAGGTAAGAAACATGAGTACCTTTCCAGCATTGTATAAACTTAGGTAAAGTGATTGAAGATTTCTGGCATTAAGTTATCCCAGTTTGGTCTTTGGTCTACACTTAAAAAAGGCAGATCGAATCAAAAACGCACTTTGATTAATACCGTTTCTAGAATTCTGTAAGAACGATTCCCTATTTGAACAAAATCAGAAATCAAATTCTTGAATCAAGAAAGACAAATTGACATAAAATCGAGGTTGATTTGAGCATAAAACGAACTAAATCTGAGAGCACATACTAAGCAAATATCGCTCATAGGGTAAAGAGCACAATAGGATTGAATTAGGTGTAAAAAGGAATTGATTTAAGCACATATTAGGCTTAGTTTAAAACCAGGGAGGATTGAATACACAATAATATGTGAGTGACCAACTCAACTGCTCGTAGTTGAATGATTCTCTTTTTGATTTTTAGTCTCTGTTTGATACAATAAGCACTACTATCGCACTGCATTACAATATTTGTGTCACGTGGAGACGGATATGCCTAACGGATGTATCCATTTTAATGGTTTTTTGGATTGGATTACTTATGGTTGCACCCGATGCAGGTACCTGAAGTGAAATGCACCTATTTTATATCTTTAAACAAAGTACATTTGCTTTGTGTTCAGTTTCGATCCAATTCCAACGTTCCTAACTCCTCGAATTTATAGTTTTAAGTTAATTGTATAGATATAAGGCATAGTTATCGAAATTAATTGAAATCATCCAAATATAAGGTCACTCTGAAGAAACCATTGAAAGAAGCAAGTCAAGTTTTAAAAATTTTGTGGAAACCCGAAGAAAAGTTCACGCGATTTCAGATTTTGGATAGAGACACCCCCCTACAAAACATTGGTCCTTCGAGCCGGATCTGAACCAGCGACCTATGGATCAAAATTCTTTATCCTAGCACTATTCCTTTTTAAACTAGGCACCTAAAGTACCTAATTTATGCTAAACTTTAACAAAAAAAAAAGCTTGCGAATCAAGAATTTTGACCTTAAGTCAAGTATTTTTAATTGAGATGCTTAATTTCTGGATTTTTCTCTCAGTAAACGCTTTTAAGAAGTATTCAATACGTTTCGAATTTGTTTTCAATTTTTAAACATGTTTCATTACTTTTGAAAGTTCTTGCAAACTTCAATTCTCACATTAAATTCGTTTCAAATAAAATTGCGGTCAAATTTTAGTATCCCACTAATAGCCGCTCCTGTGGATGCACATAAAACTGACCAAGGCCAATGTTAATGAGCAGAAAAAGCTTCTAAGTGAATTGAAATTATTTTTATGGTGCCTAACCTATGACTAATTAGTAGGAAAATATACACAAAAACAAAAAAAAACACAAACCAAATTAATGTCTAAAACACGCCCACCTAAACCCAACGAAACTAACAGCAACAGCTACAGCTACAACCAAGTCGACAAGGCTTATCTAACAATTTTTATTTTTTTTTTTTTTTTGAGCTGGCAAAGAGAACGTGCAGCTGCAACTGCAACAGCGGCGGCAGCAGCAACAACAGCAACAGCAGCAGCAACGTAACTGGGGCGAGGGCATAGTGCAATGAACTTTTTTGCTGCACTGAAAACTACGAGCGATAGTAAAATGTGTATGTGTATAGAGCCACCCCCAATTGCGAGCGAGGGGTAGGTAGGCCACTTTTGCTGACCCACTTAAATGTCATTCGCCCTGTTTGGGCCACGTGCTTTTGGCTGGGGCTAACGACTTTGCTTTCATTCGAGGTTACTTACCCCTACGCTGTTTTGGGGGGTGGTAGTTGGGGTAATTTTGGCGTTTTTTGATCAATTAGTTAACATAAATATTGAGGCTTTCTCTTTCTCCTGTAGCTTTCCTAATTGCTCGTTGCCAGTTTCCCGGGCAACATTCTAGAACAACATCATCATCATCGGGCAACGTCAACAAACTCGCAACTTGTGTTGAGCAATGAAAGTACCGCAACAAAATCGCACATAGAGTAGGGGGAATGGTCTAGAGATAGGCTACATATATATATATGTATATATACGTACACGAGGCAGTAGTTGCAGGCAAAGTGCATTGACTCTGACTCGCTGTCGCTGTCGCTGCTTTTGCTTTGCTTTCTTTGGCGTTCACGTTTGTTGCATGTTTGTCGAGTTGAATGTACTTTGAATGCAAAAAAAAAAAAAAAGAAGAGAAAAAGAAATGCCAGCCTAGACACAAACCAGGCAGCTGATCAGCGGCTTAGCCTAGAAACAAACCCAAAAAACTGCAATCGTTGGGAAATACTTAGAATGGGGCATAAAGAGTTTGAAAAATTATACAAAAATAATACTAACCATCAAACTGAAATTGCGTTTTTACAGATAATGAAAATCCTTTCAAAATCTTGTTACTTATTTACAATGTTATAATCCCTTGACCTCAGAGAAGACAACACTTCGCTTCTGGTGAGGCCCCTGAAGGGTCATAGCCGTCACTTTCCATGACTTCTGTAGAAGTTGCAAACGGTACAACAAATTTTCTTGCCATTGCCCCGCCTTGAGTAGAGGGAGACTTAGTCTAGTCTAACCTAGTCATACATTGATAGAATATTCGGCAAAAGCTCTGAACTTTAGGGTATTTTAATGAAAACAGAAAGTTGGCTTCCTTTCAACACTGCACAATGGCCAAAATTTTGACCAAAAGTCCCACTTTTTTGTTTGGGAAACTGAATAAAACGATTGTCGGAAATAATTTAGAGTACTTGTAGCTATTTTATGCCAAAATTTTGAACGTTTTTTGTACTTTTCAAAGTGGATTTTTCTAAAAAATTGCTCCAAAAATGGAAAATTAATAGTGGAAACTAGAAAAGAAACAGCTGGCAGTATTTGATTTTATATTTTCGAGTACGAGCTAGATTTCAATAAAAAATATATAAAAAAGATTCCATTCGTATTCCTTTTCATATAAAATAGAAGAAATCTTAAATTTTGTGGGTTTTTTTTAAATTTGGCCACTTTGAGTTAAGAGTGCCCTAGAGTGCCCCTTGCAGTTCACTCGTGTCATGGCTTTTTATTTACTTTGAATATTTTTTTGGAAAGTCGACCTTAAAATGTTGGACCATTTTACATTTCCAGCCTAAAAGTAAGCAACTTTTTTATGATTTTCCATATTTTTCGGAAAAACTGAAAAATATTTCTCAAACTTCAAGGGCTACAGCGAAACTTTAAATTCAAGAGGTAAATTTAAACTCCTCCATTCTCGTCCACTTTCATCCAAAATTTGTTGAACGCGACGTTTAGAGAATGGTAACTGCAAATCCGACTTAATTTTGAAAGCAGTTTCATTTTTTTTAAAGTCAGATCGAAAAATAACTGCATTCTGAAGTTTCGAAATTTTCTTTTTGTTTTGGTTTGACCAGTTTTTAATGAAACTTTGCTTTAGTTTCCAAACATTATCGCCAGTAGATACTGTAAAACTGTTTTATCATAACTTGCGTTAGCTTTTTGAGGCAACTTATGCGCCCTCCCATTCTTTGTGTTGGAAATTATCTTTTGTATTCTTTGAAATAAAAAAATTTCTTATTTTTAAATATCATAAAATGCGGCCTACTTTGACTGTTGGCTTTCAAAAGCTCAAAGCTATGGGCAAAATCTACTAAAGTTTTTTTTGTTGCATACTTTTGCGCTGGCGCGGTAAAACATTAGTTGGCTGCTCAACAGATGGCGTGTAGCAGAGCCAGTACCCGCTAGATGGCGCTAACTATGATGAGCAGGCAGCCAAAAAAAGTGGAACAAAACTTAATGCTGTTTTAAGTTAACAACTAGAGAGAGCAACTATGTTAATGCAATTTTCAGATTCATGAATATCAGGCAGATATTATATGCTATTTATTAACATTTTGAAGCAGTGAAAACTGTGACAAAGGTAAACCTAAGATGCCACATTTACAGGTGGACTTGCAGCAAGTGTGATGAATTGATTTTTATAGAAGTAGATTGTAGTTACAATGATCAAATTTGGTATAATCAGGCATATTCTACAAAGTTCTAACCACTTTTTAGATAGTTTTTTGCCGTTTGCATTGAAATTTAAGGGTTTTTGCGGGGGAAATTTGAACAAGATTTTTATCAATCATGATCTAAAATTTTCAATTTTAAATATGTTTAAAATGCAAATGGCTCATAAAAACTAAGTAATAAATTTGTATTAAGAAATGTAAAAAAGTTAATTTTAAGCAATAAAAGTAGTTTCTAGACCTTTAGATGTGAATTAACGAGAAGTAAAGTCAATTTTTCAAAGAAATTTTGAAGCAAAATTGTATTTCTGCTTGACTTCTAGCAGTTTTGTAAAAAAGTTTTACTTTACTTCTAGTTAATTCCCATCTGGATACAGATACAGTATAAGATCCCTCAATTTTTGTTGCATTTTAGTCATAAAGAAGCTAAATCTAAGTAAATGGTGCTCAAAATTCAATGGTTTGCCATTTCTAGCTCAAAGCTTTTAGTAATTTAATAAACCAAAAATTTAAAGATTTTTAGTAAATTTCCTTTTTAAAAACTAAAACAAAAATAAACAATTAAAAGCTAACAAAAATTGTATAAAAATGTTTAAATAGTTCCAATTTTACATGCCCTTTTCAACATAATTAAGTATTTTACGAGTTTTCTTTCTCGCCCCCTATCAAAAAAAACCAACAAAAACTGGCTGCATTTCTAGAATTTTCGTTTATGGAGACCAAAAACCCAACCTACATAGAACAAATTTTCCACCTCCTGCTGTTGCTGCTCACTCACACATTCACACGCCCCCGGGGGAAGCAGAAGGCGCACACACACACACACCGCCTAGACAATTTCATGCAACGCTGCTTCGCCTCTGCCTGCTACGTCAGCATTAAACAGCAGCGCAGCGACTGCAGTCAGAGTCGTTCAAGTGCATTTCAGAGCATTAACCTCGCGTTGTTATGTATGTTTGTATGTATGTATATAGCATGTGTCTATGTGGGTCCTAGCACAACATTTCTCTCTCTTGCTGGAATGAGCTCTCTTTGTGTCACTCTCTCTCTCCCTCTGTCTGTGGCTGCATTGGAAAATCTGTTTGCAGGAAATGTGAAAATTGAGGTCTGTGATAAGCCCCAGAAATCCATCAATATCTTATAAAAACTTCTATTTGTCTATTTGACTTAACACTTTTTCATTTATTTATTTAATGCATTTTTTTCTAAACCAAATTTCCGCTCTGTTGCCCCTACTACCCCCGCAAGGTCTAAGATAATCAAGTGCCTTTTTTCGGTTTTGTTTGTGTCTGTGTGTGTTTTCTTTATTGTTCTTTATCTCTATAAAAATTGATGCAGGTTAGGAAACCAGATGGAGGGAGGAGGGAAAAATACAAGTGAGTAGAAAGATGATTAGGGAAAAGCGGGGGAGAAGATCAGAAATGTTACACAATGATATCGTAAAAAAAAGAACGTAATTTCTAGTATGAAAAAGTTGAAAAAACACAACCAAAAATGAGAATTTTTGGAGGCTAAAAGTAAGTTTACATTTCAAAAGCATAACTTGTGTTAAAAATGAAAAAGTTTCCCACTTTTCAGATTAATCATTCATCGTTTAAATCAGCGATGGGCAAGCTCTTGCACCCATTGCTCCGAGAGTTCTTTTACGCCACTCAGTCGCTTTGAAAATTGACTCTCTTCTGGGCGCCGCCGCGCACAAGGAGACAAAACGACAAGTGCAAAGACTTCGCTTCAAAACTATTGCTTATTAGGGCACGGCGACAGCCCTGTGAGCGGCAGAGACGACTGCAAAAACCCATACCCATACTCGAGCTTCGCTATTAAGGCTTATTTTTTCTGTTTTTTTGTGGTTGGACTGCTTCTAAACTCAAATTTCGTGCACACCGCTGGTTTAAATAGTTTTCTATTGAAAAAGTTTCCAGCATTGCTAAGTTTTTCATCCAATTTTTACTTCAAATTACACAATTTGTTAAATTTATCTGTATATATAAAACTGTTCAATCTGACTGACAGGTGACCGTCGCACAGGACAAACCATAAGAGATAGAAAGCTGAATTTTTTACAGTAGTTTTATCTTATGCTGAAAGTGAGTACTAAGAAACGGTTTTGGAAAATTCTGTCGGGAAATGTAGAAAATTCAAAGAAAACTGTTGTATGCAACTTTTTTGTTTATCATCGGATTGGGGTCAAACTCATTTTCAAAGATCTATATGAAAATTCAACAATGACTGCATACCAGTCTTCTGGAAAATCTACCCCTCTTGGCGGAAATTGTTGGGTAAAGGTTGAGTGGGTTGAAGATATCTGGATTATAAAGGTGGCAATGACCTGACTGAGAAAATTATAAAAATATTCAGTTTTTCATTGTACATGGAGGTGGCCCTGGAGGTGGACCTGGAGGTGGAAAATGGTCCTGAAACCGCCATATTTGCAAAGTTCTTAATTTCAGTGAAACTTTGGGGATTGGATAGACGCTTGCCCGGGAAGGTTTCTAAGTAGAAGAAATGGGCGGAAAATGGTGCACAAACCGCGATATTTGGCAAATTTTTTATTTCAGTGAAACTTAGTGGAATGGTGGACGCTTGCCCGGGAAGGTTATATCTCCGATATAGCAATCAGACTTAACCGGCATAGGAACTGTATATCCAGGTTTCTGAAAAACCCCACAGAATATGGTACAGCTCAACGCAGCGGACGAAAGACCCACATCGATGAACGATGCAGTGGAGGATTCTATTAGGGCTCAAATGGGACTCCAAATCATAAGAAGTAGAATCGTTCAAATTCTACATGAAAATCGATTCCTTAAACATACCTCAATGGTACCTAAACCAAAGCTTTTGGAGCGGCATATTAAGAATCGCTTAGACTTTGCCAATAGATACCGATTCTGGGAAGAAGAGTGACACAGCACCGTCTTTAGTGAAGAAAAAAAATTTAACCTAGATAGCCCAGACAACTGCAAACAATATTGGCGAGATTTGTGCCAGGATCGGCTATCCTGTTACAAGCGAGGTTTTGGCGGTGGCACCGTAATGGTATGGGCCGCGTTCAGCTACAAAGGAAAGACCCCTATATGCTTCATATCCACTCGAATGAATGCCAGGATGTATGTAGAGCTTCTGGACAGTGAGCTTATAGAATTTTCTGGCAATTTGTACGGCGATGATTGGACCTACCAGCAGGATAATGCTTCCATCCACACTGCAATGGTCACCAAATTGAAGTGGCCCTCACTAAGTCCGGACCTTAATCCCATCGAAAATCTTTGGGGGATTCTGTCCGCTCGTGTTTTTAAAAACGGACGACAGTTTGAGATGGTTCGACACCTTAAATTGGCAATAGAGCATGAATGGGCTAATATTGACATATCTACCTTACAGTCATTAGTCAATTCAATGCCGAATCGTCTTAATTTAGTTATAAATAATAAAGGAAAAAGTATTGATTACTAACAAAAAACTTTACTTAGCTTAAGAGACCAAAGTCTTAGAATGCACATATAATTCTTTACTATGAATATATTCTTAAATATTGTTTACTACTTATAAGTTGAATACAAATTTGTTACTTTTTTGTTTTCTTATCTCAAACCATGCTTTAAATACAACCACATACGTAGAAACGACTGTTTTTATTTTAGAAAAAAGCGATGCACATATAATTATTTGTATGACGTAGATGATTTTGTGTGCTGAATAAGAATCTGTTTTCGGAAATGGCCCATCACGTCTAGATTTTAAGTAATTTGAGCTTAAAGTTGCTTAAAATGCATATTTTGTCACTTTTTATGAACGTTTTGTAGGGTTCCTTTTCGTTTGATTTGGCTCACTTTGATATTATCTTAAAGTTTAATATCTTAACTTCAAAATAAACTATTCCAAGCAATTCTACGATTTTCTTAAGCGAAGTTATACCATTTTTAAAAACATGTCCTACAACTTACCATATTTTGTACCGCCCATGGGTATGCAATGGAATTGGCTTAAAACTTTCATAAGAATCTAATAAAAATGCCTAGCCAACTGATTTTGTATAGCATATTTTTAGGCAGTAGCCAATTCAATGAATTATAACACATCTGTTCAAAATGGTATATCTTCGCTTAAAAAAATCGCAGAAATGTTTGGGATAGTTCTTTTTAAAGCTAAGGAGCAATCCTTTAAGAAAATATCAAAGATAGTTTAATCATTAGTAAGGGTTATCCACAAAAAGTGCCGAAAAAGTATCAAAATATTCATTTTAAGTAATTTTAAGCTTAAATTACTAAAGATCTAGATGTGATGGGTCATTTCTGAAAACAGATTCGTGTTCAGCACACAAAATTCATTTAGAATCACCACCATTCCTTCTATATACTGAAAAAAGTGTCTAATTTTTTAGCCTTGTTTTATTAACCCATAGCCCAGTCGGGCTTTACCAAGAGATCCAAGATTTTATATAGACTTTTGTTCAGTTTTCAAAGAAATTTAGAAAAATTCAAACCCAAAGTGGTTAAAAATGCCGGAAAATTATGTTAAAGACTTGAATGAAGGTAAACCAATTTGCAGTTTTTTTTTCGAGTTTTAGTATTTTTCTGATTTAATTTTCGAACTTTTTTAGTATTATTATAAACATTTAGTTTTTTTTTGATTATTTTAAAATATTTTTTTTGATTTTAATGTTTGGTATTTGTATAAACATTTGGTTTAACTAAAGATCTATGGATTTTCTTTGGTCATTTTAGAACCATTTTTGAAAAGTAGTTACTTAGGGCTACTTTTAAAACAGTTTTGAAATGTTTTTAGTATTTTGAGATAATCAGCCATTGCTCTCGATAAAGTTTGGGCAGATTTTAAGACCAATTTTGTTCCAAAAACCGTTTCGGTTGTTAGTCTCTCCCATTCGATCCAAAATCTCCCCAAGTGAAAAGTGAATTCCATTTCTACCTAGCTCAGTTCACCTGCTATTCCAAACTGCATGACTCACCCTACCCATAAGTGTTCATATCCCTATCCCAAAATGCCTACGACTGTTCACACATTCATTGCCTGCTGCCTTAATGACCCAATTTCAATGTTGGAACTAACCAAAAATTATAGACTCAGGTAATTTTTTGTTTTCAACAAATTTATGGAGCAGGAGGGCGAAGCAGGAAAAAAGAGGGGAAAGAACATAAATAAAACTAGTCAAATGCTTTGGTCAGCTCTATCATCTGTTCCGCTTGCGGCTGCTTCTTGGGCTATTACCTAACATATTGTTATTCTTTCTACATTATTTAGCATATTTATTCATTTGTTATTCTTTGTTTTCGATTGCGTTTTTGCCCCTCGGCAGTTGTTTTTTTTTTTGCTTCGTGTAGTTTTTTCGGTGTATTCGCTGCAAGAGTGTGTGTGAGTGCGAGTGAGTGTGTGTGTGTTGTATCTGTGTGCAGCAGCAAATGTGAATGAACTCGTTCAATGTCAAAGCAAAAAAGAGAGGCAGAAGAAGGCGAAGCAAATGTACGTACGCATAAAAGCAGAGCGTAAAGTTAGTTTTGCTCTCTCGCTGGGAATCTCTCTTGGTCTCTCTATCTCGCTCTTGGAAACTCTTTCTCTCTGGTTGGTTTGGGTTTTATTTTTTTTGGGGGGAATTTCGCTTTTTATTTCTTTGGCAAGTTAATTGAATTGCAGTGGAAAATGGGCTTCTAATTAATTTAAAAGAAAAGAAAATAACTTAACTATGATTAAATTAAAATGGGTAAGGATTTATTTTTAACTTGTATTTACTATCTTGAGTTCTTGATGTATACATTTTTATGAATTTATAGTAGAAACTCAATAAGCTGGAGATCCAAATTTCGACTTAGTCCCCACTTTTACCATGGAAACTCATGTTCAAGTTTCAGTCTTCTATATATTACCGTTCAGACTGTGCGTAGTTTAACCATCAGTCACGACAAACTCTTATATTTATACTAAGTAGCATATAGCCCGGCGCGCCTCAGAATTGCATGCAGAATTTTCCTGGACTTTTTCGACCCTAAAGTCAAATTTTCCAACATCGGAAAATCACATTTCAAATAATTTCTCATATTATACTAACAAACCGAATTTCAAGTCAATCGGAAGAAAAATAGTTTTTGGTATGCAGAGTTTTCCGAGAAATTTTCCAACATCGGAAAATCACATCTCAATTTATTTCACTTACTATCCTTACAAACCGAATTTCAAGTCAATCGAATTACAAAAAAAGTTTTGCATATTGAATTTTCCGGGAATTTTCCTTTTGGGCAGATTTTCCGAAATCGGAAAATAAGTTTCTAATTATTTCGCATACTTTGCTTACACACCGAGTTTCAATTCAATCGGATAAAAAAAAAAATGTTCCCTATACAAACTTTTCCGACGCTTTTCCGACTCTTGGGCGTAGAATTTTCCAAATCCTCGTCCTAGGGCCATTTTCTTATGTTCCGGTTTGTTCAAATCTAGGAGAATTTGGTGAATTTGCACTGCTCATTTTGAGCATAAAGTCCACCTAGACTTGCAAAAACAAGAACATGAGAAAACGGCTCTTAGTAAGCACTTTCACCACATTAGGAAACTCCTGTCCAAATATCACCCACCTATCTCTTACCGTTTAGGCTGTGCGTAGATGGCCACTCAATGAATCAGTGAGGACAAACCCCTTAGCATATACACAGAGAAAAGGATATGAAAAATATCCATTGGATGATTTTCCGTATCCACTTGGACTGTATATAGTTTTTTAATATCATTTTATCATCCAATGGAACTGAAAAATCATCCAAGGGATATGAAAAATGATCATCCCTTGAATGATTTTTCAGCTCCGTTGGATGATAAAAGGATAATATAGAAATATCCAGTCCAAATGGATATTTTTTTGGATCTTTGTTTTTTCTGTGTAGAGAGAAGAGAAGAGATATTTAAAGCAGAACCAGAAGTACTTTTCAGAAAGCAATTTGTGAAATTCTTTTGGGTCTTTCAACAGGGGCTGATTATTTTTCATACAATTTGAAACCAAAATCGATTCTATATATTTTTAAAGCAGAGTTTTGGCCTTCTACTCAGTTTTGGGCCCAGCTTTGCGCTTAGTTCGCTCCAGTATAAATAGTATTTTGAGTACAAAACAACTTTAAACTAGCCTTCATTCAGACTTGAATCCATTTCTAAGAAAGTTTTGAGCACTTTTTTCACTTATTTATTACATTTGGGATAGGAATCTTATCGGGAATATGCCAAAAGTATAATCAAACTTGATGAGTTCAGCTTAAGTTTCTCTTTTCCAAAAGAATTGACTTAGTAAGAAACCGGTTCCAAGCAGTTTTTGCATTTAGATCTATACAATTTGCTTACATAAGCACTTTATTCCTTTCGTTCCTTCATTTTTATTTAAAGATTTCCTATTGAAGTGGGCCATTCTGTCACAAAAAGAAACCAAATGTATATCAAAACAAAACTAGGAACTTTGTTTTCACTTTAGACAAGGGTCTGAAAAAAACAATCAGAACTTGGTTTGGATGCGCCGAAGCGAGTCGAAGTCGCTGCCGCTGGACATTTTTGTGTGCACAGTAGGCCAGACTCAGTTTTAGACAATTGTGGAAAATGTTCTCTATCGGTTTTGAACCAGTTAAGTGTTGAGGACCATTGTAAAAGCCATATTTAAGCCTTACAATAATACCTGAAATATCGCTGATACAGGTAATTTGGTTAATTTTAAAGAATTTCGAGTCTATTTTAAAGTTAGGAGTTACAGTCACCCAATTATTTGTAATATAAGCTAATACGAATCAACCATATTTCGAAATTAAGGGGGAATTTTTTTAGAATTGAGCACCTTAAAGTTAGTTGTTTAGGGATGTACGTTAGTTTTTCAGTCTGTCAGATCAAAATAGTTAATACTTAAATTCAAAAATTTGAAATTTTATGATTCTTATTGATTAAGACAGTTGACTAAGAACTAGGCTTCACCTTAGAAACGGAACAGTTTTGTCTAATTAATAATTATGGTTTACATTTAAGTTCCTAAAAGCGCTCTGCTTCAAAATTGTTTGCAAAAAGTTTGAACAAGTTCTTTAAGCCTCTCCTCGCAGCACAGCACATCTAAAGCCCCACCAAACAAGTTAAAACTACAAAAAGATTTGACATCAACATTTGCCAGAATTCGGTTAAACATTTAATGGTTGAGATAGCCGAAGCCAGTTTAGACCTAACTCAAAAAAAAAAAAAATGACTCAAGCCCATGAAGTCATTCCCACAATCGCCACAATACGTTTCCATATGTCTTACACATAAAATAGAGGTCAATAGACAAAATGAAGGTTGCCAGGTAGGCATAACGATTCCCAACTCGGCTCGGGCGGAAGCGGCGTATGAGCAATATTTAAGCAAAACTTGCTTCCTATTTAAAACATTGAAAAGTGCGTACGTTAAGCGAAACGCAGACAGGTTTGCTGAGCACAGACAACTATAACCTTGAACTTCAAAAAAAAAGCAACTCGTGTGTTTGTTAATAGGCCCCTACCTACCTACTACTGATTATTAGCTGTTGCTTATAAGACTGGTCAAGTTTTTCAAACAAACAAAGTCAATGAACTGCATCTTCTTGTGGTTGAAAGTTTGAAATTTCAGACGTGCAGACGTCCAAAAAATATTAAAAAAAAAAAACAAATAAATACAAGGATGGCAAAAGCCAGACGATCAACAGGAGAACAGAAGAGAGCAGGAGGAGAGAGAGAGAGAGAGACAGACCGAACCTCAACTGGCTGTTGTTAACCTAATTCAAGGACACGTCATTGAGACTATAAACTTGGTGGCTTTCTGTTGTGTGCAAAATATAAGGGAATAGGGCAAACTACTTTGCCAAGGTTAAGGCACAAGCAAATTAGGGATGGGAAAGGGGAAATTCAAAAGTATCGCTGGTAGCAAGCAGACTAAAGGTCTGTCTCCAGATGAGAATTTACGAGAAGTGATTCAAAATTTTCATACAAAAATGTCAGAAGTAAAACAGAAATATAATTTTGCTTTAAAATTTGTATGAACATTTTACTTTACTTCTCGATTATGTACATTCCTGGGGCACAGCTTGAAGAATCTCAAACTCCATAAAGTAGGCTACATAAATATACATACAGCCTTGTTCTCAATTCCACTTCCAAAAAAATATTTCGAAAGTGGTATAGATTCGTGTTCTGGTAAAAGTAAAACGAACGAATTTTGTGGTTTCAAACGTTTTGCCTTATGGCTGATGAAATGAGAAGTAAATAGCAAATTTGGCATTTAAAAATATAGCCTATAAGGATCATTCTTTGAACAATTTTAGATTTTTATGTTATTTTGAAACAGTCGTCTGTAATGGTAGACTATTTAAAAATAATTAAACTGGCTTATACACCTCCTATTTCTTTAGCGGATAGGCAAAAACGAAAAGTAAAATGTGAAATATTCGGGTTCTGAGTTCCACATCACGAAACTCCAACCAGTTCGATAGGCGTTCATCAATCGATAGTCATGTATCGTTGGTTAAAGTATTGGTTAAAGTAACTAAAACGTTTCGGAATTGATGCTGAATTACTTTTAAAAAACAAGTGGAATTGAGCACAATGCTGATAAAACCATTTTGTTACCCTTGATTTAATACTTTTGCATTTTAATTTTCAGTTCGATATTTTTGCAATTTTCGCCCATCCCTAGCTTTTTGAGTGGAGATCTTGGCTCTTGGCGCGCTAATCGCCATTCTTTGCTGGGCGAATGAACTTGCCGGCATTTTCAATGTCACAGACAGCCACAACAACAACAACAACAGCAAAAAAAAGGGCCCCCGAAGCTGAGAAACAAAAACATTGCGTTTCGTTCTCGTTCTCCTGGTGGTGGCTTTAATTCTTCTTTTTGATTTATTTTTTTGCGACGCAATTTATGCAAGGACAATTCACAGACGACGGCAGGTTTGGTGTCTGCAACGCAATTGCCGAAAATCGAAATCGAAGGGCAAGGGCATCCATTCAACTAAGCCTGTTGCTGCCAAAAAAAAAAAGAAAACAACCCTCAAATAGAAATAAAGTACGATTAGGAAAAGTTACCCCTTGGTACGGCGAGGTCAAATGAGTTCAATGTCAGACTTGAAGTCGGTGGTTGCACGTGGCTAGCACACGACCAAAGCAGCAGTGGAAGAAAATGAAAAGAAATTGAACTTACCTTGCAGCCCTCGCAGGAATGCACTCCATAATGGAAACCGGAGGCCTTATCTCCACAGACACGACACAGCACGGTGGTGCCATCAAATTCTGTAAATGAAAGAGACAATGGTTTAATACAAAGGGGAAGAAAGTGGTTGAAATATTGCATAATTCTTAATGGAAAGCATTACTAATTTTAAATTGTGGAAAATCATTAAATTAAAGTGACATTTGTCACATAAAATTATTAAAAATCATGTCAAATCATTTTAAATCATATAAAATAAACTTTGATTTGATATGAAAATGAAATTTAATCATTTTCAAATCATTTTTTATCATATCTAATATTCATGAATTCTATCTTAACCTACATATACAACTATTGTATTTAAAAATTCTAAACTATTTCAAATTAAAATTTAAGGACATAAAATCATCAATCAACAATCAAATTATCAAATCAATTTAAATCAAAATCATATCAAATCAAATAAATATCATTTCAAATCAAATTATATCAAATCAAATTTGATGTAATATGAAAATGATATTAAAACATACCAAATAATTTCATATGATTCTAAATTATTTCAAATCAAATTTTATGATATCACTCACTTACTTCAACACTGTCATAACACAAATAAGCCCATTTTGTGAAAATAGCGTTAAATGTTCTTAATGGATTTAACATACCGAAAATAGTTCTTTTAGCTTTGAGTCAATCTAGTAAAATTTTTTATTTGAAATGCTCATTAAAGAATCATTTAAAACCGAGGATCACTTTTGCTGGAACTTGAAAATGAACTTGTAAAATGATATACTGACGCTAATCCCACTTGGAGACTATTAACGATAGCAATATGAAAATTATACACAATATAGAACATGATATAGGGAATATTTCAGCTTCATTAACTCAAAAGTCGTGTTTTTGAGTTATGAAAGTGTTGAAGTAAGAGAGCGATGTCACATTTTAAGTCTTATCAAATCATATTGTTATAAGCCACATCAAATAATTTCAAATTCTATTAAGTTTATGATATTGAATCATAGCAAATGATCTTCCTTCAGTCTTGGCTCACTCTCGGGTGCTTATGTACGCCGATGATGTGAAAATTTGTTTAACATATAATGATACGATTTCCTGCTATAATTTGCAAGACTTGGAAGCATTTCACTCATGGTGTCAAGATAATCTTCTAAACCTTAACAGTTTAAAGTGTAAGGTTATGACATTTTACAGAAGCTTACCACAATTAGTCACTTACATGCTTGATAATGTGGCACTGCAGCGCCTAAATGAAGTAAATGATCTTGGGGTAATTCTTGACCATCAACTTAAATTTAACTCTCATGTAACTGCTACTGTTAATAAGGCCAGAAGTGTTCTTGGGTTTATTAAGCGGTGGTCGAAAGAATTTGACGTTCCCTACCCTACCAAGATTCTTTGCACTAACACTTCTCTTGTCCGTCCTACACTTGAGTATGGATCATTTGTGTGGTCTCCGCAATATTCGACCCATCAAGATAGAATAGAATCTGTGCAAAAGCAATTCTTATTGTTTGCTCTTCGTGGTTTAAACTGGAATCCTGAGGTCCGTTTACCATCTTACTCTAGTGGACTACTTTTTATAAATCTTCCATCCTTTTTTAACCGTAGATTTATGCTTGGTGTAATCTTCACACATAGACTTATTAATGGCGAAATCGACTCATCAGTAATCTCAATGTTCCTTGTAGATTGTCACGTAACTTTTCCCCTTATCTCTGAAACGTAACTATG
Source organism: Lordiphosa collinella (assembly GCA_018904265.1). Taxonomy (NCBI): domain Eukaryota; kingdom Metazoa; phylum Arthropoda; class Insecta; order Diptera; family Drosophilidae; genus Lordiphosa; species Lordiphosa collinella. The sequence continues at coordinate 20,700 of JAEIFV010000716.1, read as the reverse complement.
CTTTGCATGATCCGTTTCGTGTCCTCTGTGCTGATTACAACAAACTCTACCGCCTAATCAATTCGGAACTTTCTCTTCCTGCTTTAAAAACCTCTATTTTAACTCATTTGGCCCGTAGTTAACATTAGTTTGTACTTTTTTATCCGGTTTTCCGTGTCGCACGTAGGCGTCGGCGCCTCTCGGTCGGTTGGGCGGGAGGTGGGCTGCTATTCTGCCTGGGTTTCGCGAGTAACAGGCTTCGGCTTGGTGTCGCAAGGGTCACTTGAACGTATTGTGCATTGTACGTCAACGTCCATAACGTAAAAAAGGCATTACATTATATTAAATCATTTTGAATTAAATCATATCGTATCAATTAAAATATTATATAAAATCTTATAAATTAAAATCAAAACGATTCGAATCAAATCATTTCAAGTCATATTAAATCATTTCTAATCATATCAAATCATATTAAGTCAAATCAAATCATAAGAATATATCAAAATCATATCAAATCATATTAAATCATATAAATCATATCAAATCATATCAAACAATTCTAATCAATCAAATCATATCAAACCATATCAAATCATATCAAATCATATCAAATCATATCAAATCATATCAAATCATATCAAATCATATCAAATCATATCAAATCATATCAAATCAAATCAAATTAAATGAAGTGATATGAAAATGATATTAAGTCAAATCTTATCATTTTAAATCATTTCAAATCCAATTAAGTCATATTTAATGATTTCAAGTCAAAGCAAATCATATTAAATTATTACATCATTTAAAATCATTTCAAATTATATAAAATCATAACCATTCCTAAATAATCATATCAAATCATATAATTTGAAATAAAAACAAATCAGTTGAAATCATATTCAACTATTTCAAATCTTATTAAAATAACAAAAAAAACTATCAGCTCATTATTCTTGTAAAAAACTCGCAGAATTTATCACTTTAAATCTTGTTAAATAATTTTAAATCAATTCTCAGCTTTGCCAATTTCTTACTTAATCCCATAGCAGACTCACAACTTTTACTCTCATCATCATACACCAGCACGGCCAAGAAGAAAGTAAACAAAGACGTAATATACTTTCTTCTGCCTTACGAAGAAAGCATCAAAACAAAAACCAAGCAAAAAAAAAACTTGTTGCTTGAACTTGAGCTCGTTCTTGGCCAGACCAAAAACCAAACCAACCACAACAGACAATTGCAGACGTCGACGGTTACGTAACTTTCTCCAGCCAAGTGGACAAATAAGAAAGGCCAACAAGAAGAAAGTAAATAGCAGAAAGAACAACAAGAGAGAGCCACACATACAGAGAGAGAGAGAGAGAAGGCTTTCTTCAGACCGGCAAACCAGTTTTGAGCACCCAAAGAACCTGTTAGCCAGAAAGTCTTTCTCCTTGGGTACAAATTATTATCAGCAAAAAAACATGGCACGCTGTGTAAACAAACGTAAATAACAAACAATTACCACAACAAAAAGTGTGATCTTCACGCTGCCATGGCCATCATTATCATTATGATCATGATCATGATCAAGTGAAGTATGGTTGTTTTTGCTATTTCTGTGCCAGACACACTCACACACACACAGTCTCTCTGCATTTGTATCTCAGTCTCTGCTTTGTGGTCTCTCCGGTAAGTTCACTGACATTTCGCACTGCAGATCGTTGCACTTTTGCATTGGCGCAGCGTCATCGTCTCGTGTGATCTTTCGCACGCCACATAAAAACGGAAAATCAGCCACTGACTGAGTTTTGCAGCGGTTTTTATGAGTTTTTTTTAGTGCCCATATAATGGTAAGATAAATGAAAAGAGTTGAGGGTTTTTGTGTTTAATACAAATGTGTAAGCTTTAGTATAATTGATGATCTATATTCAATGAAGAAGATCTACAAAAATTTACTTTAAAATCAATTATTAATGATTATTATTAGCTGTGATCACTAGGCACATCGACAAGGAATCTTTTAAATCAAAATATTAAACCCTTGACCCATTCCGTTTTTATAATATACAGAAATTAATATTCTACTGCCCAACCATTTGGCAAATTGCTTTCATCTATAAGTATTTATCAAACAATCTCTCCCTATTGAAACCCATCAATCCACACTTATCCGCATATGTAATCATATTACACCATTTATAAATACAACAAAAATTATTTATCAGCCCATTACACGTGTCTCCGATTAACAAACACTCAAAGATATACAGAGCCAACAATTGACCTTGTCGCTTTTGTTTATAAAGAATCACATTTGGTAATCCATGAGCGAATCTATTACAAAGCAATATATATATTATATATAAATCACAATTCGGCTATTTTGTTGTTCCAATGACGTCAACAGCACGCAGATTGAAACGTGGCATTCTATTCTTTTCAACGCCCACATTCATATAATTTAGAATGTGTGCCAGTCTGTTTAGTTATTTCTGTTTTTCTGTTCAAAACAATTTATTTAATTAAACAAAACCATTTTTTAGCATTTCAAGTTCAAACGAATTAGTCAAAACATTGATTCTTTGATAAGAATTCAACAATAGAAAATAGAAACTATTATGACAAAACACTTCCTAGTTCTGTAACACAAGATAATGAAATGCATTGAAGGTTAGATAAGATTGCAATGAAGATCATAAACTGCGGCTGATTAAATAATGGGCTTGATAGATCACTGAGAAATGATCGATGACCAGTGATTAATGATTGAATTTAAGTTGATTTTCGCATGATCTAAGCTTGTTTTATAATTTGTATGGCAAATAATGAAAAGTTCTTTTGATCTAAAGAATAATAGATTAGCGTTTCCTACATCTCTTAATGATACTTAAGATCTAATACTGATCAAGGTTTAGCAGAAAAGTTAAAGTGAAGTAAATACTTGAAGACCAAATACTAAACAAAGATACAAAACGTTTTTCTAACACTTTCTAGAAGTTAAAAGTATGCACATTTCAAGTTTATACTAAGTCGGAGTTTACACGATGAAGCAAACTTCATGAAGTTCTCTCAGTAGGCGAGAGAATTAGGTGAGATTCTATACACTTTGTTTAAAAGTTCTACTGATTTTAGTTTAAGTTTACCGCTAACTAAGAAAACTTCATAAAGTTTGCTTCATTGTGTAAGTCCCTACTTTTTCTTAAATTTTTATAGGAACTATTAAAGAACTCTCGTTCATACATTTATATTCACATGTCTTATTGAAAATCACCACAAATTCTAAACATCCCAAATAACTAAATTTGAAATGCATTTATAATTTTTATAGTTTCCATTAATAAAAAATTTCGGAATAAACCATTAAAGTATTAGTTGTTCTTTTAAAACTCAGCTTCATAAAGGCCTGTTCTCAGAAAACATAAAATTTATTTTCGGCACAATTACCGGCAAACAAATTTCAAACAAAACTGTCACCATATTGTATGGCAAAGCCACAATTTACCGGCTGCCTTAGGGCAATTTTAAGTAAAGGCAGCCTTTAGCCCCAGTGTTAGTTGGCTATAAGACTGTTTCTCAAAAGTTTTCAGTTTTCACAGCTATTCAATGGTGTTCTATTCATATGAAGTACAGTCCAGAAAACAGTTTTTAGTTGATCTGAGAATAGACCTTAACTGGAAATGAATCTAAAAATGTCCAGTTTCCTTGCTTAGAAAACAAATGCATCTGTAATAAAAGTTTCAAGCGCTTATCTGAAGAATTAAACGAAATAATTATGTATCAAAATGTATTAAAGTTCTCAAGTAACTCAGCTAATAGGTTGAGTTGGATAGAGACAATAAATTGTCCCTACACTCAAGCAAAGATAGTCCCATTGCGATACCATATATTCCCTATTGAACCATTGTGAGTGTTCGGGCCAGAAACCCTGCTCTTTGCCGCCCATGTAAAGTTTCTATAACTTTGCTAACCTATAATTAATGTCAATCAAATCAATGGCGATCTGCCACCAAGTTATGTTTGTTTGCTTTGAGTGAGTGGCATAGAAGATGCAGTAGTGTCCTCCTCTTCCTTACACTACAAGCTTCTACAGAAGTCGTAATGAGCGTGCTGTATTTTTACCGACGAGGCAGTGACCCGTTAGGGCTCCGACTAGAAGTGAGATGTTTTTTCTGCTTTGAAGTTAAAGGATATTGGCACGTTTTAGGTTGAACGTGGGCTACGTGGCCCTAGTTACAGCGCAAACCGGAATGTTATTCCCATGTTGAGTAGCCTGGCGCCAGGCTTAAAATCCTGTGAATAGTTTATACAAAACCAAATTCATCCCTAGCGTGCACTTTTCTGAAATTTTTATCACATTTGAGTATTTTTTGAGTCCTCGGTCTGATTAAAATACTCATAACCCAGCAAGCAAAGTTTGGAGCTCTCAGAATTAGGTGTCTGAAAAGAGCTGAGCTTAGGAGCGGTTTTGGTAAATAAATTTGACGGTTTTCGGAGTATTTTCAGTGATCTCTAAGCAGGGGCTCATAAAAAGCACTTATTTCTTTGCATTTTCGGAGTTGAAGTAGGCAGGTAATCGAAAATTTTGTTTTGGTTGAAGATTTTGCTTCAAGTGCCTAGAAAAGTAACTTTTATTTGTCTTTTATGAGGTTTTTATATGCATAATTGGGAGGATGAAAGCACTTATATCTGTGACAGAAAAGAGTCATATTAGACGCAGAAAACTACCACATTAAGTGCGACAGTTTTCATAGAAAAAAAACGCTCATTCCGGACTCCTTCTTGTGCACATTTTGACAGTGGAAGCTCATAAAAAAAGTGTTAGAAATCGCACATATTGCTTGCTGGGAAGTGCGCTCGCTTCTTGAAGAGTCGTTTTAATCCCGTTCTTCTGATGATTTTCGAGTCGAATTTCATTAAATCACACCTTGAGCATACTCTAGAGTCATTTTCGAGTCTTCTTTTAGTCGCACATGTCATCATCAAAAGGGCTCGGAAAAGACTCATCAAGGTGATTTTTGTTCTTCCATGTTCTTCCAAATGTGGGGTGGGTAGTAAAGATTACACATACTTTGCCAAGTTAATAATTTATTTCTGAGAAACGTTTCAAAAGAAACAATCTTAAAATTTCAACAGAAAAGTTCAAAGTCCTCAAGTAACTCAGCTTCTGGTGAATAAATTATTCCAAAAATTTTTGGACAACAAGTTGACGCGATAAGAAGTTGTTAAAAAACGTTGCAAGCAAATCGATAAACGGAAGGGCCAAGAATTTATATAATTCCTTTAACCTAGCAAGAGTCATAAAAATGTAATAGGTGTTATAATGACCTTGGAATGCTTAAAATCTCTTCAATACTTGATAAAGTGGGTATGTTGGTACATTCTATATCATCAAATTAAGTTCTCAATTAGAGACTATATGTACTAGCTGGTATAGAACTTCTGATATATTTCCCAAAGATTCTACAAGAGAATCGTTCTCAAAGCTCAAAACTGGATTAGAGTCAAGAAAAACAAATTGCTTGCAAATTAATGTTGAAATCTCCCAGCATATTTGCCCCAAATCTTTCTTAGGAATACTTTATATATAGTTCACAGAATTTGTCTAGATTGCTAATTCCTCTAATGGTTTACCTTGAAATACTCGTACCAAAATTTGCAAAAAAAAAAAAACAACTATATTTTCATCAGCTAACCAAATAATCTACAGTCAAAATCTATGAAACATTATCTAATACGCACTACACACACATTCGACGAGACACGGAGGCGACCTTGAAAGTTTCATTCACTTCACACGAACGCAGCCAGTTAGAAGCTTAGGGACTTCGAAAGAGGGTAGTGCGGTTAAACATACATACTATCAGCTAGAAATATACCCCAAACAAAAATACACAAGCAAACGCGTGCACACACACATACAAATTAATTCCGACAGCTCGAGTTTGTGATATGAGCAACAGAGAGACACCATATTGGCAATGTTCTGTGTGAGTCAAAAAAAAAAAAAAAAAAAACTACTAAATTAAAATTTGACATTGAAATTTTCGGTTTCTCACTCTCAACAAATAAAATATAAAAAAAATTTAGCGCGTGCACAAACAGTGAGAGAGCGAAAGAGAGGGTTCTCCCTCCAAAAATTTTCGAATGCGGAAATGTACGGACAGGTTTTAATTTTTTATTCACCGAGGCGGCAGTTCAATGTATCGTGCAATAAAATAAAAATTTCAAAAAAGTTCAAAAAACCCAACTGAGGTCAGTTGAATTAAGCAGTGTTGTGTGGGGCCGCCTTGTAAGAGGGGCGTGTTAATGCCTACTTAGTTCATTGAATTAAATTTTAAAAATAAATACAAAATGTGAGTTTTTTGGTTTATTGACTTTTGGGTTATGCAATTGCAATTAATGAACCGAAAAAGGGGAAGTGTTCATTGATCTTTTGTTTTTATCTCGACAGGGTCTTAAACTTTCTGGAGCAACAATTGTGAACCTGAAGGTTATTGATCGAGGCGTGGGAATTGTTTGTTATTGTATGGAATGTCAATGGCTTGGGCGAAAGGGATTTTGACTTAAGTGAATGAGTCAGGGAATGAGTGAGATGTTGATGACAAATATGATAATTGTGATGAATCTCACAATTTAGATTTCTATTACCAAATTACCCAAACTTTAGAGTTCGAGCACTTTGAAGTGTCCACGAACATCGAAGTCCGCAGTAATACTTATTTCTAAACCGACAAGACGAATAGAAATAACAAAATAGTAGCTTCGGTAATAATGGCCGTGTTCAGCAGAAGAACTTGCTCCCTGATCAATTATACATTTCCAATGATCTTCCTGCTGAACTTCAGAGATAGTTAGCCAATTTAACGTATCATTATAGAGGAGCATGTATCGAGAAAAAAGTACGCTCCTTTTAAGTGATACTGATACCACGAGTTGCAGTTTCTGATACCTGCTCAGCGATCAGTCTTTCTGCTGAACACGGCCAATGATTCCTAAGCTGAAACTTTCATTCAAATTAAGATGTAAGCGTATTCTAAAGAATCCCTATTTAATGTGAACCAAATCTTAAGATTAGAATATTAGGTGAAACATAGGACATGACGGTTGTCCCGAATTTCACGAGTTTTGAGAGACCCAAACTGTGAAAGATTAAGCTGTGACCCGTGATGTAATTTAGATATATCGATACTTATCTGGTAAATACCCAAAAGAACTTCCCAACTCCTGCACTTTAGCAAGAACAGGATGAGAACTTTGGTAGGAGTCATAACGGGGCACTGCACCATCGGTCAAATGTCCCACCATGACTTCTGCCGTAGCTGTGGGAACCAGTAGGAAATAGAAAGCATACATCACCTTCTATGCGACTGCCCTGCACTTCTTAGGAAACGCACCCAGCATCTGGGCAAACCATTCTTTGAAGACCTGGGCAGTCTGGCAAATGTGCCCCTAGAAGACCTGGCTCTTTTTGTCGATTCCTCAAAATGGTTTAAATAGAGAGTTTGCGCAGAATCTGACCGTCATTTCCCACTATCCCCTCCCCTCCCATACCCCACCCCTTTACTAGGCATCACAATGGGCCAAAAGGCTTCTGGGTGAACTCGGCCTTTGCCGAGCAGCCTATTTAACCTAACCTAACCTATCTGGTAAATCGTTATATTGAGACCCAATATATCAATGATTCAAATGAAACATTGTACTTCAACAAGCTTCAAGTTTTCTTCAAATTGGTCGAGCAAATAGCATTGGCTTGAATTTGATTTCAAGTTGAGGCATTGCCGATACCAGACTTTGGAGCTCTAAAAGTTCTAAAACCCTGAAAAAAAGAAACATTTTCGAAACTTTTGCAATAAAATAGATGGAATTTTTCAAAAGCCTTTGAGTGCATTTTCATAACATAAAGCAGTCTTTCAAAATGATTTTTGAAAAATGGGTGCATTCAGCAGAACAGATTGATGATATTAGCTAATGTATATGGTCTACTTTTGCTCTAGTTAAAGTTGATTTTAACATTGATTTGTGGCATATCATACTATATATGACCCAAAGAAGAGTAGGCTTTTAAAAATACCTAAAAAATATATTATAGATCAAGTATCAGGCTTGATTATGCTGAATGCAGCCAATAATATTATATAAAGTTGATCAGCGATCAAGAGTTTCTCAGCGCCCTTTCTCTGCTTTCATAAACAGTTAAATTATTAAGTCACATTATTTTCCAATATCTTCCTATATCTATAAGCAGTTCCTTTCATATATCTTCCACATAATTTCCCTTTTAACTTGATTACAGGAACTAAAGTTATCTTTATGCATTCGCATATTTCATGCCCGACAAATTGAAAGTGAAATTTGTTTGTCGCGCGCACTTAAAACCAAATAAAATATTTATTTTTATTTTATTTATTTGTTTTGTTGGCGTCGCATTTCTCTGAAGGAAAAACCAAAGCAAAACTGGGCGACCGACTGCATTTGATATGCGACTAAACCAAGTTCATTGCTACCCCATGTTGCCATGTGATATGTTGTTGTTGTTGTTGCTCTTGGCATTTGCAAATGCATCCGTTTGCCAAGTTTTTAATTTCAATTGCGAAAACGAAAGTGAAAATGCAATTGCAATTGCAATTCACTTTTCACGTTTTCACTAGGCTTCACTGCGCTCGGCCGGCAGCGGCAATTTATGGCCAAAAACTCAAGTCGAGTCGCCTCTCTTAATTTAAATTCGCTGTCAAATTGTCTTTGACATTTTTACATTGGCAACCAGCAACGGGTTAATGACTCCTCGTCCCGCTGGCTAAGAGCAGCCTTTTTGTGTTGAATATCGGTGAAAGTCTCGTGCAGCAACTTACGTACGTTTCGACTTTGCCTCGCTACAATTGTGCAAAAGAAAAGTTATTTGCTTTTTGTTGTGTGTGTGTGTTTTTTTTTTTTTTTTTGCCAGTTTTTCGTAGGCGGCGTTTGAACTTTTTGCTTGGAAAGTTTTTCTACTTTGAACGCGCGCGCTCACTCGTGTTTATTTTTATTGGCACAATTATTTGTGCATTTTAGAAATTTTATTAAGCGTTCAAAGACCTGGGACACCCTCGCTGGCTCAGTTGGGGAGACATTTTGAACAAAAGTGAAAACTAACAAAAACTAAAATTGAAAGTAAGAAAAATACAACTATTTTTTGTACAAAAGGAGGAGAGATCATTAAGTAGGTTTGAAAATAAGATTTCTGAAGAACAGAGAGAAGAAAAATTACACTTAATTTAAAAATGGGTTTAAAACCGGCTACGGCACGTTGCTATCTACTGGGCATAGACAGTCTCTCAAAGGCAGCGCTGCCGTCACACAGACTGTGTAAGCTCGACGCATAGCAAAGTAAATAAGGTTTTGCGTTGCTCTCAACTTCAATCATCACTGAGTGCCAGAGAGAGACAGATGCGCTCACATACCAAGGCCAAAATGTGATTGTGTTTTTCGCCGGCTTCTGCTTAAAGCCCATTATAACAAACTTGTAAAGTAAAGTTGCTGATTTAGTATGAGGATAATTCAATTTTCAAATGATTTTTTGTTGACTTTTCAGATTTTGATTTTAAGTTTAAAATTTGCCTTAGCCAATTGCTTCTTTCCATTAGGATTTAATTTAGTCGTTTAATGGATGCGTTCAACAGATCGATTGAGCTACCAAGTGTTAGAATTTTTATAGCATACTTTTAAGATGACACATAAACATAATCCTACAATATGCAAAGTCCCTTAAAAATCATGCTAGATGTATCATTTATTAATGATCGCGTGTTTTGCTATATATATACAGCCATGCCTCCATTTTCACTTACGGGAAAAGTTTTGCAATTTGGCAGAAAATCTGGTCCAAAAACCGGTTTGAAGTCGCGACACCTTTTGCGAAAGTGATTATGGGATATATAAGTTTTTGATTCATTTTTTTTCTTTACTAAAATAACTAAGTAATTATTTTCAGTTATATTTTAGGAGATGCATTTTCTACATTTTTCTTTTCAGTCTTTTTGAATAAGTTTTAAGTTATGTGGTACAAAAATGACAATAAAGAATACCTTTTTATTGGGATCAAGATCTCATGAAAACTTATCGCTTAATTGTTAGTAAGGCTAAGTTTAACCTGTTCGACACAAAAGATATGATTATCTTGATCTTAGTAATTGATAAGCTATTCACATTCTAAACATAAAGAAATGCATGCACGATTATCATGTATTTCTAAAGATCTGCTTTTTCTACTTTTTTTTTTTGAGTTCGGAGTTCAACTGTTGGTCCCACTGTCACTCTAGTCAAAACATTGCAGAGAAGTGTGTCAAATTTTAAGAATACTAGTTCCACAAATATTGGATTTTAGTAAAAGATTTGTAAAGCAGTATTAATACTTGTCTGATATCGCATAGAAGTTTCCCATTTCTAATTCTCCGCTTAGCTTAAATAAATTGGTATTTGCAAACGGCTTCAAGCTCACTTATGAGATGTTGCCGGGAGGCCGTCGAAACAGTCTGTCTGAGTAACCAATCTAATGTTCAAAATCTTTGTTGATTTCTTTTGATTATTGAATTTGGTAAAATGAATATGCAATCTAGACACAAAATATGAAACGGCTAAAGTAGCTATCTGATTCTTTGACTGTTTTTGCCCATATTTAAAACATCCATACAATCGACAAGTGAAAAATTTACGTCTATTCAGTTTTCAACATAAATTAATTTATATTTAATAACAAGCATCTCAGAAGTTGGCTATCTGAGTTCGACAGTTGAGTTTTGTTTTTGACAGCCAGCTCACCAGTGAAAATACGTTAGCGTTTACAATGGTCAGATCTAGTAATATTTGGTTAGGGCTTAAGATAAAATAAGTGTCAATGCCGTGTGAGTGAGTTAGCAATCTGGTGTATCTTAATTCGTTCTACTACAACTACCGATCTGAAATACATTCTTTGACAAAAAGTAGGTTTATGTTCGCTTTCTCTTAAACAGTTGAGTATCATAAAAGTTGGAAGGAAATTTTGGGATCATATTATGTACTAACTTACGGGCTGTCTCTTAGTTTAAGATCATTTTGGGATCATTTAAGGAATCATTTCATTTTAATCTTGAAAAATTCACACATTTTTGGCTAATTTTTTGTCAACATTTTGACTATATTTTGAGACATTTTTGAGCTATTTATTGGAAACATTTAAGTTTTTGAACCATTTTATCTGATATACTTCAATCAATATTTATTATTCCATTGTTCATAGGAAATTTAGTACCGGTAAGGCTGCCTTCACACTGTTTGAGACATGAGTCATGATAGTCTAGTAGGCCCAAATTTAAATAAGAATAGCTCTTCAAATTCATAGACGAAACATGATGATATGGAGGCCTACTAGACTATCATGTCTTATATTTCGAACAGTGTAGAGGCAGCCTAACAAAGCATATTTCTTATGAACAAGTGATATTTTAACGAGAACGTAGGGCTTGATTAGCGAACAAAATTTTGTAAAAGGAAGCGTCTTAATCCGTTTAAAGCGGTTTCTTTTACAAAACTTTTTATACGGGTTTCGGAACGGTTGTTTATATTTTAGTTAAGTTTTGAAAATGGCTTTATTAGTATATATAAATCAGCGATTGGCAACGCAAAGCCCGCCTGGCTCTTGTCGCTCGGCCCTTAAAAGCAATATCCAATCAAATTTTCAAAATCTCAGCGTGCAAATCACAAGAAGCGTTAGACTGCGACGCTACTAAATTTGTTTTACTCAACAACAACTGTGTGTATCTCACTTTGTGGTTGGCAAGATGAGATATAAAGGCAAAAACTTCTGTTTGATTTTGGTGCCCAGCGGTGATCTAGAGTGTGGCACTACGAGCTATATATCGATATTCTATCGCTTCCCACGATCTATCATCTTGAACAGTTTCATTAGTGTGTGTAACTAGCGCGCAGCCCATCGAGCCTTGGACTGGCCGAACTAATAGTTTATATTAAAACTCTTTAAGTTGATAAATATTCCCAGCAAACATTTTTAATCGGCGTAGAGTCTCAGGCGACTCGCCAAGATATCGCATTCTGATCGTCTGGTGGGAGAAACTTCCAGAAGAGTCGCAATCGAGTCTTCTAGAAGAGTCGCAGAAGAGCCTTTTAGAAGAGTAGCAATCTTCACGGCGACTCTCAGGAGACTCTTTTCGGCGATTGTTTAATCGCCCATCGCCTAAAAAAATTTTCTGGGAATTGCCGGAAGACTTCTTTTTAGCAATCTTCACGGCGGCTCCCAGAAGACTCTTTACGGCGATGGGCGATTCAACAATCGCCCGAATGTTTACAGAGTTTCAAGCACATACAAGGGCGTAGCCAGCTTTCTAAAAAGGTGGGGTCAGCTCAGTATTTCTTTAATGAAACATTTTAGCATTAAATAATTAAATAAAGATGGTTTTGATATGAAATGAGAAACAATCTTCAAAACAATGTCGGAAAAATGAATATAAAAATGAAATTTCCTATACAAAACTTCTCATTCGCTATAAGATCATAGTTCATTTCAATTTATTACAGCTTATTTGCCAGAGAGATGAAGTAACTTATCCGGGGTTGTCCAGTAAATGACTAGAGATTTTGGCATTGACTGGTTTGCAAATCGCTCGAAAAATCCAGAACCCAGAACTTGGAGAGATTTCATTTTCTTATTAGAAAGTCTAGTTAGAAGGTGTGTGTATAAGACTATGTTCCAACTACAAAAACAGGGCTGCGTCGCTAGCAAATAATTGATAACAAAAAGTTTTTGTTCATAGCTACATTGATGGTCTCAGACTTGCCAGAACTCTGTCTTTGCTAAGTTCGCTAAGTTTGCGTAGGTTAGCGAAGTTGATTTGATTGGTAAGTGTATTGGCTTTGGTTGGTTTCTCCAAATCTCTTAACAAAATACGCGAGGCTTGAAACCAACCGAAAGAGATTTCTAGGACACAGAGAATTGGTTTAGGGTTGGAATTTGGTTGGAAGAGATTTCTTGACACCTCCGTATATAACCCTTTAGAATAAGTGTTTCGTGAACTGTCAACTTCTAACGTCCGTAGAATTGTCTTCCCAAATTTTATCAGGTCTTACATTTTCTTCATTTTTGTGCTTTTTGTAGTATACGAAACCTTTTAAACTGAACCGATCCCTCAAAGAAGTGAAGAAAGAAGGAAGTAAAAGAATACAAAATGTTTGGCTTTGACACTACTCATCCAATTAGAGAAAAATTAACCAAAAGGGAATTAAAAACAACCTTTTTTTTGGCATAATCTTATAAAAAGACCTACCATAAGCTAGGTAAATAATGTTTCTCAAAGCTAATTTCAATTATATCGAACTTTTTCTATCCTCTTACCCTTTGTTTCAAGCGATATTTTTGATAAAATGATTTAAGTCTTCACACGTGATCACATTTTACTTCAAAATGATGTTGAACTATATAAATCATACGTTTCTTAGGGCTTATATTTTCCTTGCCTGAGTTCTCATACCATTTGGCTGTAAAATACCTTAGGTACCTGTGAGTTGGCATTGAAAAAACTTATGAAAAACTTAGACAGAACATTTTTTGAGCTACTGAAATAGACTATTACACCATCCGAGTAACTCAGTTGAGTATCCCATCTCATCAGCTTTACACATCGAAACTAAAACCTGACTGATCTATGAACTCCAAAAGCGAATTTCCTGTAAAACTTTTAAGGTTTGCAAAGGCATCAGTTTAAATCAATTTCCAACTAAGTTGAGACAGATATCCAGCCTTTGTAATCTGTTTGAAAGTTTTGTCAATTCTTAACTGCAAGTTTCAGAGTATAGAACAGATTTTCTAGTTGAGATATTTGTCTCATTGGTAATCTTAAGTAATCATTAAGTTTCAGGAAAACTTCAGAACCAACCAGTTTGCCACTCTTCAACCAACCCACTTAAATGACGGGGGAAGATGACTACCTTGACTCATCACTTGAACTGCTAAATAATATGCACAAGTTGAACCGGTTACTCATAAAGTGCATTAACTTCCTTTTAGTCATAAACAGAAACCGCCGTCTGACATTGGTACAGTTATTTTTCGCTTAAAAGTTAATTGAACTCTCATGAACTCCTCCAAACAAATAATTCGTATGCGGAACGACCTTGTTTCGTCAGTTGCCAAGCAAAACTCTAGGCCTAAAGCTGAGTTAGAAACGGAAGCAGCAGAACATCTGCTAAGCAATATTTTTGCCAAGGTCAATCCAAAAAAAAAAAACCAAACACGGAAGTTTGCTCTACCAAAATTTGCATCACTCACCAATATTCAACTCGGGTTCGCCTTTGACCGAACTGGCCACAGTTGTATCCATAACTGGGTATGATTTGATATAGTCCGGGGTCTGGGGACGCGAGTCGGCTGGTACTACCACAATTTGGCTGGGATGATGGGTATGATGGGATTGTGAATGATGCTGATGATGATGTGTGGGAAAACCATGCGTGGGTGGATACATCATGTTGGCTTCATAGTTCTGGGCCACTGATACCTCAGTGGTGCTAACCACCGATGAAATGGAACTTGTTTTATTCACATAGATAACATTACTGTGCGGCATTTTACTGGCCATGGGCACACCTGTAGGCGGCACAGTATCCATGTCTGTGACAGGTGCGACCAGGCTGCGATGATAGTCCCCACCGTTGGGATAGATCACACTTGTGTTGTTGTTGTTATTGTTGTTAGCACTTGTTGTTGTTGTGGTGGTGGAGTTGTTGTTGGATTGTCCATTTAACAATTTACTATGCTGATAATAGGTGGAGACACTGGTGTTGGGTGGCAACTTTAGAGCATTCTCCAAATGGGAACGACCCATCAAAAGTTGGTTATTTGTTGAGGTGGTGCTGGAGGGTACCACCTGATTGGGTGCTATGGGAGGAGCGGATCCTAGACATATCACTGAGGTCTTGGCGCTACTTGTGGAAGGTTGTTCCATGGTGGCGCTACTACTGGGCTGACAATCGGAACTGTCTGCGGACATAAGCATTTTCTACACTTTCTTCTGCTTTGTTTCTTTTTTTTTTGTATTTCAAGTAGCCTTTCTGTGGGGCATAGTTAGATCCTTAATCAAAAATCACTTTCTGCTCTGCTCAGTAAACTCGCGCAACGACGACAAGGCAGAAACCACAAAACGACGACAACGACGACGACAACGGAGCACGAACGATCTGCACGTTGCGAGGCGCAGTTAGTCAATGAAAGGAAAATCAACATTCGCATTGGATCTTGTTCAGTTTTTTTTTCGGCCACAGCCAAGACCGACCCTGAGCAACGCGCTCAGAGAGCGTTTAATCAGCGCGAGAGACCACAACAAAGCGGCCTGGAGAGCTAAGTGAGCCGGGTGGTGGAGTGTGTGTGTGTGTGTGTGTGCACCAGAGAGATCTCTCTCTCTCGCTCGAGCTCTTTTTCTCTCGCATGTATACATGTGGAGTAGAGGGTGTTGGTTTTTGGGTCTTTTCTACCACCCCACACACACTCTGAACAAAAAAACCCCTGACAACAGCTGAACCGAAGTTACGCTCTTTACGCGAGCAAAACACATGTCAACCTAGCCTCAAGGTACACACACGAGTGCGAGTACGTTGCTCGGTTATTGGCCGAAATGATTTCCCATTGCCAATTTCAATGTTGCCGGAGTTTTGTTTTAGAGTTCAATAAAACTTGAAGCGCGCGAGAGTGAAATTTATTTAATCACATGTTGCATTACAAAATTATATCACAAATATTAATGAGCAGCCCGAGAGCAGGCATTGACTGGAGTCGTTGACATTTCGGATGTTTTGTAAATATTTACAATGTGCCAATCAACCCGAGACAAGCGCCTAGGTCAATGTTAAAAACATTTCCTGTAACATTTTATGCCACGTGTGAGTTGTCCCCCCCCTACACAACATTCAAGGCTAAGAGCACTCCTCTCCCTAGACATTTGTTCTTGCTTTCGTTCTCATTCTGCTTCTTCTTTCTGTGCCCGAAAATATCTTTCGGCACATTTGTGTGTTGAAAAATTTGGACGGAAAAAACATTTATTTTTTCTGGTTGTTTTTCTTATTGTCTATTTGTGTTTTATGGCATTTTTAATACGACATGTTTTTCTTTAAACAATCACACAAAAATGTTGTGAAAATAGTTTCTTTTAGGGGGGCTAGTTTGGGTGGGGTGTGAAATTTGTTAGTCGGATAATAATGGAGTTGATAAGGCTGGCTTGATGATCAGTTGTTTACATATTAAGTCTATATTTACCAGGGCTGCTAGCTGGCTATATTTACTGCTATGCTTTTAGTTTTATTACACGAATCTGAGCCTAAAGTGAGCACAACGAGATTTAAATGGATTCGGTTCAACAAAATTTTTTTCATATCTAATTTTTACTATTGTTTATAATTGCAGTTTGATGGAAAAATCACTCAGAAAGAAGTGAACCTGGACTTACGGTCCCATCTGACCAATAACCAGAATCTCTCAAATTTTCATAAAGATCGAATAATATATGGCAGAGATATAAAAGTTATAAAAAACGTTGCATACTTTTGCTACTTATGTAATCTTGATATGTTTACATTAATGTTAATGCTCTGTTAATTAACATAAGTTAAGTCGAAGTCGGGCAGGCCGACTTTAGCTTACGCTCACGTTATACCCGTTACTCGTAGAGTAAAAAAGGTATACTAAAGTCGAGCAAATGTATATTACAGGCTGAGGAAAGCATCTCCGACCCCATAAAGTATATATATTCTTGATCAGCATCAACAGCCGAGTCGATATAGCCTTGTCCGTCTGTCTGTATGTATGAACACCTAGATCTCGGAGACTAGAAGAGATAGAGCAACCAAATTTTGTATGTAGGCTCCTATTGTCACGTCCCTTCCAGCCCCTATAATCAAAAATGTTGAATAGCTCCCACAATTTTGAAAATGTTGACCTCATAGCTTGCAGTGTAGTGTATGTGCCCAATATCTACAATCTCTGGCAGAGTTATTAAGGTTATAAAAAGCATTGCATGTTCAGATTAATGTTAATGCTATGTGAATAAACATAATTAAATGCTATTTAACATTTATTCTCCTGAGTAATGGGTATATCAAAGTCGAGCAGGGGCAACTTTACCTTAAGCTCTCGTTTTATGTTAACATCAATTTCAAAAGTGGCGCTCAAGATCGATAGAACAATTCAATGAAAAAGATTGAAGCAATTGGATTCTCTTTTAAATTGCTACAGGTACTTCATACTTCATTCATACTTTGGATAGCACAATCGAAACAGCAATTTGGGATGGCAATAATCTGTTTGAGTGGTTCCAAACCAATGTAGATTCACCTTAGGCCACTGCTCTTTTCACTTTTCTTCGAAGATCTATCCGCAAAGCCCCCAGGAGGCGTGGGGGTGCTTATGTATGTATTCGGAGGATATGTTACAACGGATGAATCGGACGATTAACAAGGAAAAATCTAAGATTATGGTGATAAAGGGTGGTCAAATGTAGATTAGCACGGAACGAAAAATTGCAACTGGACTTAACGGAGCTTGATGTGGGCAGATAATTTAAATACATCAGAGAAATTCTTACACCATGAATGACTTTCAGGAAGTGTTTAGAGCTAAGCCTAATGAGTAAAAGTCATCATAACCACACCACTGCAAAAAGTAATAAATGTTTCGAGCAGCTACACCAAAAAAAAGAGTTGGAAAAATTAACATTTTTTAATGATAAATTCGCCTTCACACAACAATTTTTTTCATTTTAAAAAGGAATGGTCAGCAGTGTTATTTTGAAAGTTCTGTCCATTTTGTTTTAAAGGGATACACTAGGGTGCATGTTATAATTGAATTCCATTTTGCTGGTTTTTGACTGTTCAGTTTCATATCTAAGGGACATGCAATAGCCCATTATGATATTATAAAACTCCATTTGAATAAAAATCTACCGTGCCATTTTAAAGATAGTCAAAACTGTAGATCTAACTCAACCTGGCGGTAGCTTTATCAAATATACGTTTAAAGTTTATTTTTGAAATTGCGATCCCAATGACTCAGTCCGTGTTTGCTGAATTTTGTCGAACCATTAATAAAAAAGTTAAAATTGTTGTCGGTGGGTTTTGCAAGTAGTACAAAAGTACCCATATAGAACGAGAATTTAGTATACATGTGAAAATTGGGTATAAGAAGTTCCTTACATCAGAATTTAAGGGTTTAATAAAACCATTAAACCCTTTTAATAAAAGTTTCATTTTGTCGAACTGTGTTATAGTTGGTAAAATAAAATATAAAAATGAGTTTCTGCACTTTGAAATTAAAGGCACGCACAGTTGATTCAAAACGTCAAACATTTTGTTTTTGCACCGAAGTCAAAAGCTGAGCTGGTTGGTTTCATTAGTTGAAAACAAAAGTGTGCGCTGCACCTGTAAATCAAAGAACTGCACAGTTGGTTCAACGTGTGTTTCATTTTGCTTATATACTTAACAATTTCTAAAGTCAAAAAGAAAAATTAGTATAATTATTTTAACAGCTTTTCAGCCACAGAAGCAAAATGTTAATTTTACAATAAAACAACATTGACAACTAAATGGTACTGACAAACGAATTCAAAAATGGAAAAACTTAGCATGTGAATGACTGTGATATTGAATTAGAAACGTCAGTACGAAGAAAAATATCAATTATAAGTATTATTTTAAGCAGTTCTTTCCTTCAGAAATATTATCAAAAATTATTATATATTTTATATAAAAAATTAAATTTATTTAAATATAAATTTGCAGCGGGAAGAAAATTCCTTGAAACCTGTATATAGTTCAGATCAAAATCGAGAAGGGTCCTAATTTTTATACACTTCAAAAGTGTATTATAGTTTTGTCTAGAAGTTTGGAATCATCTCCGACCACATAAAGTACATATATTCTTGATCAGCATGACGAACTGAGTCGATTGAGCTTTGTCCGTTCGTCTGTCTGTTTCTACCAAACTAATCCCTCAGTTTTGAAGCTAACCGCGAAAATCAGATGGTCACTTCTTGTAGCTTCCATAGAATTTTTTTTTTAGTTTTTTTATTTAAAAACCCGATGACACAAGACATAAAGCTTATAAATTAAGTCATTAGACGCAAAATTAAGTCAGTGGTCACAAAAGTTTGAAGTGTACTTAAAGTTAGCTTTGCTTTCTCGTTTAAAATTTAGGTTCGGGATGGCGACGGTACGAAATTGAACAAGTAAGGGAGCTGCAGTCGAGTGCCCCGACTACAAAATACCCTGTTCCCTTGATTTCGTGTGTTTTTTCTTTACATACACATACATAAAAAAAGCTGGCATGCGGAAGGGGACCGATCTTGGGATAGTTTGAGATCGGGTCGGGCTAAAGGCCGGTGTTATCTGATCAAGAATATATATACTTTTAGGTCGAAATGCTTTTCTACTTTTGCGTGTGGAAATTTCTTTCTCGCGCTTATTTCTAGAATACTGACAGCTCTTTAAAAGTTTGTTGTATAAACTTTGTTTACCGAACTTTAACTTGAAGGGAGGGCATCAATTTGCAATTCTAAAATATCCACTGAGAGGATTTACTGGATAGAATTTAAAATGGTGGCAATTTTTATCAATAAGTTATATTTTAACTTTCCATAACGTTTAATGAAGCCTATAATATTGCAATATCACCAAACTGATTCAATACAAACTAAGTATGCAAAGATCTATTGGGCTAAGGCTGGAATGACACTTTCAATAATTTTAGTCAAAATTTTTCGTCTATGGGGAAAAGTCGTCGGTGTACAAGAGCCAGAATGTGCTTGAAATTGCCGCACAACGTTTATGAAGAGGATGAGACTTTACACAACATCGACTTTTGTACATTAAAGAAATATTGCGAATACATAGGCCTGTATCCAGATGTGAAATTATTCTATGTAAAGTAAAATGTTTATTTCTACTGTCATTACTGTATGAAAAATTTACTTTTCATCGAATTAATAATTCACATCTGGATGCAGGCCTTAAGCAAGAAATTCATAAAAATTTTAAAGCAAAATTTTTATTTCACTATTTTCTGTATTTCAAAAATTTTACTTTACATCAAATTAATTACATCTGGATACAGGCCTTAAGCAAGAAATTTTATTCTGTCTAAGAATTATTTTTAATTTATTTGAAAACTTGGAAGAGGACAAAGTAGCGTCGGGTTCGGCTAGCATCGTATAAATGCAAAGTAAAAACAAACTAATTTATCTTAATGACAAGCCATATAATCATTCCGATGGAAAACGGAGAAAAAGAAGATATTGCCCACTTCTGTGGTCCCATTTTAGCGGAACTGAAAAATGTGTATCTAAAAGTTTTGAACGCTATGCTCTACAACTATGTTACTTATCCTCCCTCCACCACATTCCTGTAGTTCATCTGGTTTCAAGGCACTACCAGGCCTAACGACCTGATGCATCACTGGTGTCAATCGCGTCGTTAACGTGAACTATAGTGTGCACCCATCACAACACTAACGACTGGTAATGCAGGGTCGTACCGATCGGTAGGTTTCCCGGACACTCCCATACAAAATTCGTTAGCCAAATACATGGCTGGTGGTTGGTCTGGTGGCGAGTGCTCAATACGAAGAGTTAGAGAATTCGTTAATGCCGCACCGGTGCAGCTGAACTATTGGGAAATATTCGGAAACGGATTTCTCAGAATTTCAAAAACGAATATATTAAATTATTC